>VYZS01013047.1:0-10214 GCA_013400695.1 Neodrepanis coruscans | reverse complement strand
AAGTATCATACTTCAATTTAAAGGTCTTGGCTGCAGTAAGATATTACCAGGGATAATCTTCAGAGTATGCTGAAACCCATTCAATTTTTTTAAATCATCCCTACACACTCCCCCCCCAGCTCCCCACTTGTTTTGTTTTTGTTTGTTTTCCTCTGTCATTTCTCTTTCAATATTAGCATAGTAAGTTCCTTTGGATGTTTTTCTAAGGGATTCCTAGATAACATCTACCCAAATAGAAATTTTAAGTTATATCTCTCTAGAGGACTGTTCTGGGATACTTTGATTCATGCCTTATTATTTCACCCAAACCAAATAAAGCAATAGAGTCAGATAACAATGCATGAGTTAAGTCAATGGAATTTCCACATTAAGCTTGGTGGGCAACACAGCAGCTTTAAATACAGTCCTGAGTGCTTAGATGGAAGCACCTCCCAAAATCTGACCATCAGAAGACTCCACATTCAGGTATCTGTTTCCAGTTCTACTGTATATCATTATNAAGGTGCTTTGGAAACATTGAAAAAGGTATTACAAGAAGCAAAAGTGCAAAAAAGCATGCAAGAAATCCTATCCACCACGCTCCAAGCCAACACGGGTCATCTTGATCCAACTCTATGCTGGAAAAGTAATTCAGAAAAAGCAGGTTTATCATTCTGAATTTCAACCAGAAGTTTCAGATTTCAGTGAGTTGGAGTATTTGTTTTCAAAACTGACTTAACAGAAAGCCTTTTAATATTGTCATTTTCTTTTTTTCTACATGTACTAAATTGTTTGTTTAAAGCATATTCACTGGGTCTATTATAAAAATATTATATTCTACCACATATAGCTTTCAGCTCATTAGTCAATATTATTCTTTGGCCCTGATTTCAAGATACTGAATCATCACTAAGATACTAAAAAAGCTGGGTTTAGAAAGAATCAATGTGTTATGTCAAAGCCAATTCCAAAGTTCACAATGCCACTGCATTGATGTGAAGTCTGGAAAACACAGGATATAAAAGTGTAAGTGTAGTTATTAGCATCTTTTTAATAGTGGAATATTACTCAACTTTTTAGATTTTCTCACAAGCTCTTCCCCAGGAATTAAGCAGCAGCAGTATCCTACTCCTCCTATTAACTCAGGGAAACTTTTTTGCACAAGAAATCAATAGGTGCAGTTCAACCCTAAATGAGCAACTAGAGATGAAGCATTTTTTGTTATCCAGCTTTAAAATAGCTAATACTTACAAAGGTAGAGCCAAATACTTGTACCATGGAGAAACTTTCACACAAAATGGAGTCACACTACTCACTGTGTTAAGGAACTCACTTGAAGCCTTTATGGAGTGCACCTTCTTTACAAGTTAATGAAGCTCTTGAAAATACAGTATTTTCTGAACAAAAGCCTTCTCCTCACACAGATAAAAATTGAAGGTTTTCATAGAAGTTATCAGGAAAAGATATAAAAAGCAATAATACTAAGTTGTATCTTGCCTTTCTGGGACCTGGGTATCAATATATATTTTAAGCAGCTGCCCTCCTACAGTGTAGCCAATAGCAGGACCCAGCAGAGCCATGGCATAGCCAATTCCTAGAAGAGAAAATACATTAAGTTCATCATAATGTCAATTTTTTTTAAAAGCTTTCTTTAAATAAAATTCTTAACTTCAGACCAAAAGGTTTCTGTAATTCAACCTGTTCTTTTCACTGCAATTACTTCAACTACAGCATTTAGTTGAAGTAGAAGACAAAATCTATACTTGTGCCTCAGCAAGAAAATTTGCAGCTCTCAGAGGCTGAGAAAATACATCTCACCTACTACATCTTTTAGCATTATTAGATTGCCATTTGCACCTACCTTTTGTGCCTACATTCAAAAGCTTACTGGTGAAAAAGTTCCTTAAATGAAGTTATGAGTATAATCTTTAAGAACCTACTTACTTACATTTAAATATAAAACAAAAACAAACCACAGACCAACATCATCACACATCAACAAAAACCCAGACACACCACCAACAACAAAAAGCACCGAAAAACAAAACAAACAAAACCAAATCTCAACCCACAAATTCACAGGGGTAACCACACCCTACAGTAAACAGTACAAGACATTTTTGATGTCCCAATAGTCTCCCTGGCCTATCACACAGATTTCTGTGCCAGTTTAGCACTCAATGCTAGCACTCTGCAGATTAAGACTTGCAACTAACAGTAACTAGATCCAATTTAAAGAATTAGGAAACATGCATTCTTACTGCTGATAATCTATGCTGCTTCCCCAGGTTGTAGAATCTGGAATTCTCATTTGTTTCCAAAGAGTCTGGATCCCGAGTACTTAGTATTAATTTCACTCTAGTTAGACAGCAAGAGGAAATAATGGGGGAGGCAGGAGTGTGAGAGGAATGCAAGAGATGAGAGCAATGCAAAAGGTCACACTCAAATCAAAAGAAATACTGACTAAATATATCCCAGGTTTTCCTGTGTTTTGGAAATAGTGACATGGCCACAGTAACTTTCAGCTAAGTTCACATCCATCCTACAGAACTTCAACCCATGCTTAGAAGATGCCTATTTCCTCCTACACATCACTTGGTTTAACTTTTCAGTTACTTTAGTTATTGATGTCCCAGTTCAGCAAAAGCACAACAATCCTCATGAAAATGCAGCCAGCTTAGAAGAGAAGGAAACCATGGATTTAGGATGGCAGCTATTTACAGAAGGTTTTTAGGGGCTCTTCTGTTTGTTTGGGGGTTTTTTGCTGCCTTGCATGAGCCTTCTTGCATTAGGCAAGGCAACACAATACACTTTAAACCCTTAATACATTGCATAAAAGCAAGAAAAAGATCTAAGGCTTAATGTAGTTACCTGCCCACTTGTTTGCACTGCAGTTTTGTTATGTTAGGCAGAACATACTGCTCTTCTGAACTCAGTTGCCTGAAGACTGTATATGCATTAGTTTATTGTATTAGTCTTCTTAAAGTATGAACATTAACACTGTTCTCCTTAGTTTTCAGATCACTTTTTGATCCCCCAACCATGCAGACAGCCCAAATTCTGCTCGAATTGCCTTTGGGGGCAGAGAGCAGGGGAGAGCAAAGAAGAAAAAGTGTAAAATTATCACGAAAAATAAAACCTATCTGTTATTTTTGATTTAGCATAGGCCACTATTTTATTTGTTTACATCAAATGAAACTGCTTGGCTGAAACATATTGTATACAAATAGGTAATGATTTTAATTTTGCCCCATAAAGTTTAGTCTGGAAAAGAGTTTGGGAATCTGAGGTGCTCTGAACTACTACTGCAAGTTACCCATATAGCTAAGATGCTTTCATCTACCCATAGAAAACACACTTAGACTACAATGAACTTGGCAGTTAAAATGCACACAAACCAGAGAAAAATGATTGAAAAAGATTAAAAGCTACAGCTCAGAATTACTATTCCTTAGTTTTTAAAAGGACCTAGCAGAATAATCCCATTGCTTTCAATGAAGGAAAGTATGTCCTCCTAAAGTGCCAAATTTGTATGGGGCTGGAGAACTACATGGACCCCACAATGCAGAGCAGTGGACAGTCTACTAATAGAAGGTAAGTAGATAAAATTGTTAAAGGACACAATACGACCTAGCTACTGACCTGATTGATATGCAGTATTTTTTAACTGTGACATTAAAAGGCAAGTTTTTGGTACAGCCTATTCTGTTGTTAACAGACAGGCTACATTAACCATTTAACCATTTCCAGTTACTGACATGAAAAATAACAGGAAAGGTGTTAGCTTTACCATGTAAGTAGCTTTACCATGATCTACAAAATAAAAACTGAGAAAACTTGATACTTAGATGTAGAAACACTTTATGCACATAAGTAAACAACTACCAGACTCTTCCAATCAGAAGAATTCATAGAAGTACTCGGAAGGGTTGCAGTTTGTGATCTATCCAATAATAGATACAACAATAGGTTAGTAAGAGTTTAAAAGTTACCTATATAAAGGGAAGACTTGTGTTTTGGGACACTATCATCAATAAAAGCCATTCCCAAAGTATATAGTGGAGTTCCTCCAACTCCCAGAAGCAGCTCTGCCAGCATAAAGACATAGAGACACCTGTGATGAGAAGGCTCTCTGTTGGCATTGCAAGTCACATTAACAGAGGCAGACTCTTGAATTTCACACATGTCTGAAAAACAGAGACATTAAGATTTTACAATTTTGTTACCCAGCTCATCACAGTCCAACTGAAAAAAAACCTCATGTGAAAGTTAAATTGAAAATGAAGTGCTGTTATGTCAGGTTCCCATGTTAATTTTCACACCTATTAAAACACCTTATGTGTCAGTGTCAAGGTTTCTATGATATCATAGTCTTCCAAAGAAAACTGCATCAGCAGTTTTCACAAAGAAGTCTCTGATTAGTTAAATCAGGCTGATTCCATTACGGAGACACCACCAGGTGGAGCCCCTGACTGCACATATCGGAGCCAGCTGAGGCACTGGCAGTTCCACAACCTGGAAAAGTTACCGGAACAGTTTGTCACAGCCAGGCTACACCTGCATTTGAATCTGAAGCCTTTCTGCAAATTCGAAAATAAAGGTTTGCTGTGGCTAAAAACTTCAGTAATAGATACACCATTGATCAGCAATTTCTTCAATATAAAATGGATTAAGCTGTTTCTAGAAAGTGGTACTATAATATATAAACAATTGAATAGTTTTATAAAGTAGGATAGTACATACTCAGAACAAAAGTAAATAAATAAATAAATATAAATTATCTCAAGGTAAAGTAGTAATTTCCAGGAAGTCTGTAAGCCTTATACTGCACTCCAGACTACATCTATTAATGAACCTGGCAGCCACATTAAATATTGCATTGAACTGTACTTTTAAGTTATCCTGCAGGTAAAACTCACTGTACTGACACATAACAGATAAACACATATAGGTAACCAACTAGTAACAAGTAACAAGAGCTATTCAGAAATAAATTACATGGCAGACTTCAATACAACGCATCAAATAAAAGTTCAGTCAAATACATTAAATCTCTATAAACTATCCTTCCAAACAAATAGTCAAAAACAAAGGGTTTAGGAGTTTAGTGCTATTAAATTCCACAACTAATTGTTAATTGTTAAGATGTTTCACCAACCTCAGAACAAGCTAAACCAGACATCCTATACCCCTATACTATGGATCATTTGATAGTTAAAGGATGCCCTTGCACAGCACCTGAAGATTTCTGTTGACTGTCATGGTGCAGACATTCCCTGCACTCTCAGTCATTTAAGTGTTTTGTTTAAGTCAGCTTAGGTTCTTAAGTCTGCTCACCATATTCACAGCATATGCACCTGCATTACAACAGTCAAAACAGCAACGATGTCAGCTGACAGTGCCATGGTGAAGAAAACATGTTCCGTTTTAAAGATTCCCCACTGCTTTTTGATTTCAAGAGCCCACGTGGAACATGTCCCTCACAAGGTATTAACATCTACAGCCATCTTCAGTGGCAGATTTTTGATGAAACAGTCACATGTTCTTTGAGATTTCAACTAAAATTTGTTGAAAGGATCAGTTGCAATAGTCGGTCATCTTCACACCCACAGTGTGAATATCTTGTTTCAATCCTTAAAAAAAAACACCCTACAAAGAGGTTGAAACTTACGTATCAAATTCAGCTTCCCTTCCATACCTACAGTGAAGTAGGAAGAGCAATGCAGAAAGCAGAACTGTAGAGAAACGGGACTGTAACAGAGCCAAGAACAAGTAACCTGTCACCCTTTACTAAGAGGTAAGAAATAATCATCTGCTCATAGCCCCCAGACCCCGAAGAGTGTTTTCTTTTGGCCTTATTCAGTTAAAAATTCAATTAATTACCGTTTCAGATCCTCATTTATTAGATAGGGGAAAACAGCACAACAAACTTGTCTAACTAATGTCTGGACAGCTCACAGAAGTCTATGACATGATTAACACTAAAGAAATTAATTTGAGAATCAACAACCTTTCTCCAGGTTGCTTAACAGCTACTGATTTTTTCAGTGAGCACTCTAATATTCTTAGTCACTGAAGGCACAAGTCTGACTGAACACTGAGATAACAATTAATATGAAGTCATCCTGTTTTAAACATATCTGAACATTTCTGTATTAGTTACAGGTGTGCCACTAAATAGAGATACAAACAGCACTAACTACACTGCACTGAAGTCTTTTTTTTTAGGGAGAAACATTACATCACAACTGAGA
Source organism: Neodrepanis coruscans (assembly GCA_013400695.1). Taxonomy (NCBI): domain Eukaryota; kingdom Metazoa; phylum Chordata; class Aves; order Passeriformes; family Philepittidae; genus Neodrepanis; species Neodrepanis coruscans. The sequence continues at coordinate 3,981 of VYZS01013047.1, read as the reverse complement.
ATTAGCTACTCTCACGACTTACCTACTCCTTTGTCCAGCACCAGTCAGTACTGCTTGTTGCTTCTATTTCAAACAAATGCACAAGTTTTCATCAATGTATTTTTTTAAACGTTAGAGAAATGTGTTAAAGACTTAATTGAGACATCTTTAATAGTTCAAAACCCCAAAGAACTGCATCAAGGAGTCACCTTTCAACAAGATGGCAAGTCTAACAGCTTTCCTTTGACACTTACTCTACACCACTGACCTAACTTGATTCCTATTTAACAAACAGATGCCAGATAATTTTCTCCTCAAAGTGGATTTTAACTGCATTCATCAATGCAAAATAAAAGCAGCATTTTATTCAAATGTTGCTTATGAGCAAGAACTGATACACTCAGAGATCACTTCTGAATCACTTCTCTGTGCAGAGAGACAGTTCTTGCACTTTCGGATTTCACAGAATCTTTTTATCTTCAGTGTTACAGACAGTTCTCTATTTCAGAACTGTGACAGAGATTAACTACATTGTACCAAGTTAAGAGCTGCAATAAGATTTTTTTTTTGAGTAATTTCCAAAGCACAAGGACAAGCTTACCTTGAAGTTGATCTCCACACTGGTATTTTCCACTACCAAAGTGTGGCAAGGAAAATATAAGAGAGCCCAGCCCCAGCATAAATGCTGAGAAAGCAAGCCATCGTGGTTTGTGCCCTCTTTCTCCAAAGAAAGATACAAACAGTGACAACACACAGAAAGCAATGTCATAGCTTGCAGAGATCACACCAGTGAGGAAACTGTTAAACTCATAACGCTTCTCAATTGTTGAAAAACTAACGTTAACCAGGCCATTCACCACAATACCTACAAAAAAAAAAAAAAGAAAAAGGAGATAATTAGTCAAAGATACATTAATTTAATAGCATTGCAAGGGTGAATTTACCATTGTGTGATGGAAAGGTTAAAATTAATGTAGTTAAAAAGCTCTACTTTAAGTTATTTATTAGCTTTAAAATCCAAGCATATAGAAAATTAATACAGCAAAATCGCACAGGACCAATTCAATTTAATTGCCCTCTGGACACTTGCATTAAGCAGGAAATATACCATGCCTCAAACTCTGTTCAGATATTATATTTCAGAAGCTGTATGAAGCACAGATTTCAAACAAAATGCATTATAGTATCACAAAATACTGTACAAGATAAAAGGAAGATAGTCAAGGTTATGACTTGCATTACAATACAAGCTATGACTGAAGTAAATCCATGACAAGTCTTTCAAACTATTGTCAAGCAAACAATTTTCTCCCTGCCAACACAAAGAAAAGATACAAGAAGGCTTTCAGACAGACATGTTTCTCTTGCAAAGTATTTTTAAATAGCTTTTTTATATTACAACTATTTCAGAGCAACTGAGATGATTAACTGAGAAAAAAAATTTACCTTCTGAATTTTTAAGTTCTCTGAAACAAAAGTACCAAACCACCCAGAAAAAAGGCACTGCACAAGCTGCCCTACTGAAGGGCAGATGAACCACAAAAAAAACAGTGATTCAAAGGCAGAAGCAAGTAATGTATGTCCACTTTTACACAGGAGCTGTATTAAATTCTAACTTGAATCTCCCAACCTCCTTCACTTCTGTTTCCATGTGAAACACCAGGTAGTTAAACTTGAAAAATTTGCTTTTAACAGTCATAAAATAGAGAAATTAGTAGCAGTTACTCATAACAGTGTCAGATAATTAGACTATGACAAAGTTAAACTGTGTCTATAATACAACAGCTACCTGGGAAAAAAAAAAAGTTAGGAAGTCTTGGAGTCAGAATTGCAAGTAAGTTTGAGTTAGGTCACCTCAGAGACGACTGATGAGTATCTCCCATGTCAGAGGCCCTACAGCTGTAAAAACTCAAGAGATAATTATCTTCTGTCATTCTAAGAACAGAACAGAAGAACTGGTGACAGTTTAGGCTTAAGGGAGTTTTCAACAAACACTGCACTATCCAGACCTTCAACTACTCCAGCCAAACCTGAACACCTCCTTAAAGTACTCCAACATACTAAAACAAATTACTCCAGATCAGCCAGCTGCTTTCTGATCTCCATTATAAACAAACATCTCAGCTTTCTGTAAGGAGGCAGCTCTTGGCACAAACTCCAATAACCCACCACGGCCTCTTCATTAAGGTTGACAATTTCACCTATCAGACAAGTCATTATACAGGATTAACAGAAGTACTGTGGTGTTCCTCCAGTGCCACTGGCTATACATTTGGCAACTTCTTCCCCTTAAGGAGCATTTTTCAAAGAATAATACTAGCACAAAGGAATTAACAAACCAATTTTTCCCCTTTATCAACACCTAAAACATTTACTAAGGCCTTGAGACATTCATACAAAGCAGGTATGCCAAACAGCAAGTGGATTACAGTGCTAAAAGCCATAGTCTTTTACCTGTACTTTAAGTTATCACCCTTAATTTACATCCTAAAAGCCATAAAACTTAGTAGTTAATTTTACTAGATAATTAAATTTCATCTGTAAAAATGCAGATGTGATGAACGGCAGTACAACTCCTCCAGTGCCATCATCTAGTGATTAATCACTAAGGTCTTTTCTGGACAGGTTGAAATCATAAAAAGTCCACAAACACAAACTGAACACAAATTGAGAGACACTGGTTCCTCCAAGGTCTTTCCAAGCAATACAAGTAGCATTCAAATCCTTCTGCGTGTTAAGCAGAGACTCTGGTTCAGTTCTCCTCAGACCATCCCACTTACCTCGGTGTGGTTCCACGCAGGAATGCAGCCATCATTATCCATCATATATCCTGTGTATCTTTGGTACAGGCTGCCTGTTCCTCCAGCATCACATCTCCAGCATCTCTCTCCACCCTTCTACAACAGTGTCAGTCTTCAGAAGCAACAACTACGAGCTCTAAAGCCTCAATTTTTCAGGAAACACTCTTTTCATTGCTAGCCAGCCCAGTAAAGTGGAAGGGTTATGAACATTAACCCAAAAGCTCAATCTGACAGGCAAAAATATTCAAGCTTTACAAGTCTCAAGTTCATATATTGGGGACACTGATGCTTCTCCTCCCCCCAGTCATTATTACTACTTTCTAAGCCTCTGACATGCTAAGGCCCTAACAAATCTGGCAACACAAAACCAAAAAACACGGGCAAGAATCTCTGAAGCTCAACAGCAGAAATTCAGGGCAAGCTAAACTTCAGGTTTCCCTCAAGTTCAGGTTAAGCCAAGTTTTAGGAAGACGGGTGCACAAGAACAATTATTGTTCCTTTTCAAAGCCATTTTAACTACCCAAAGTCCCACCCAACCAGGCCAAGATCCTGTTTTATTGAGCAGGCAGGTAAAGCACCACAGTTGTGTCTCCTGGTTTATGTCGTTTCTTTATTCCCTGGATTCCCTGCGCCATTGTCAGCCCAGGGCTGCATGTGAAGCTCTCTATCCCTGTGAGCAACGGGGATGCACCACTGACCAGAGCATGAAGCCCAAACCTGGTGGGATCACGGGCTCAGCAGTGGTCACTGAAGGAGGTGGGAAAACAGGGAAAGGAGGAGCACACTGAACGCAATCCTGTACGAGCAACCTCCCCATCCAGGGCACTGGTGCAGTTTTGTCCCCCAGCGAGGCCATTGCGGTCACTGCTCAGCAGCAGGAACACAGGAACGCTGTCCCCCCTTCCCCACCACCCAAAACAAACATCACCACTCCTTCCCTGCCTTCCCCAGACGGGGAAGCTCCCGCGGCACAGCTCACCTTGGAAGATGGCCAGCAGGCCGAACACAACCAGGTAGCCCTCGGCGTTGTTGCAGTGCTGCAGAACCTTCGGGGTGCAGCGGCCCCACCCGCACAGCCCCTCCTCGATGTCGGGCTCGTGTTCGGGCTCTGCCGCGGGCCGCTGCCGCCCGGGGCTGGCGCTGGGCGCCTCCGACGCCGCGTTCTCGACGCCGCCGCCCTTCATGGCGGCCCCCGCCGCCG
>VYZS01013046.1:58621-76044 GCA_013400695.1 Neodrepanis coruscans | reverse complement strand
ACATGTTTACCAACTGCTGACTCGATTTAATGCTCCCCTCTCAGTATCCTCTGTGCCAACTGTAGTTCTCTGACATTCTCTCTGCCCCACTGTTTTCTGCTCATAGTCTATTACTCCAGAGGCAAGAAAACAACAAAATTCTGCTTCTTTCATACAAAATCCAGCTTCCAAATGCAAAACCATCTTTCGGGTGCTGTTGAGAAAACCAAGCAACTGAGATTATGAGCTGCTAATGATCAAGTGCTGTTTCAAAGGATTCGTTTAAATGTTTAGTCCATGACTCCACAGAGTTCAGGAACATAGTTTTTCATATGCTCTCCCTCCTCATTATTGTGAAACGAGGAAACATTGTCCCCATTATATGATAGTTTTTCACTCATACAAACACCACAGGACACCCTTTTATGTGCAGCAATGTACCTACAGCTCTAAAATGGTAATTAGCAAGGTTTAAAGCAGCAGCCAGGCACACAACTGCTACTGAAAACCAGTGGGAGCTAATCACTAAACACCTTTTCAAAACTGGTATTAAGCTCCTATATACCTCCCCATACCCTTAACAACTTGGACATTTTAATCAAATTTGCACAAAACCTCTGGAAGAAAAAGAATTGAATCCAGACACACAACACCCAGGCTCCTGTCAACCTGCCACCAGGGCTTTTGTTCTTCTCCCAGTCCACCCGGAGAAGGTAAGAGACGATTTGTAGCATTTTACACCCAATTGGATGAGGATGACTCAACAACCTGGCACAAAAATAGTATCTCAATACAAATACTCAGTGTTTCACGCAATCACAGAATGATTTGGGTTGAAAGGGGCCTTAAAGATCATCTTTGTTCCAACTCCACTATGCCACCAACCCAAAAGCTCTTAAGAGGTTAAGCCTGTAGAGATTATTTTAAGGAGAACTAAATTTGAAAGCAGAAATCTTAAGAGTAGCAAATACACTGTATTTCTCAAGTAGTAAAATTCCAGGACTGGGTTCCTTCTCTCATTTCCATTTCTCAGGATATTCCTACAGTTGTTACAATAGACACAAGTGACCACAACATCACCCCTAGTACCTGCAAACAGGCTTAACAGACAAGTGCAGAGAACACTGCTCACCCTAAGCAGCTTCCAGTGCAAGCAACATTGTCCTTTCAGCTCTCAGGTACTCCAAGGCCACCTGTGCTGTCATCCAAAGAAATGAAATGGCTTTCATCCCGATGAGTTCAGACACTGTTCACATCTCTCACAACCACCCCAAAGCTCCCTAAGGAGCTCTGCTGGTACCATCCTGCCTCCCCAGGCTCCCTGGGGCATCTCACAAAGCCAGGAAGCAACAACCTGTAACCTTCAGCCACAAATCATCTCTCCTGCCTCCAAATACACCTATCCCAGCAAACAACAAGCTTTTATTTTGAGTACCACCAAAACTCTCCTTTATGAAAAGCAAAATAAAGCAGAACAAACACACTTGAAGCAAATCTTAGTTCAGAGCAACAGATACTATTTTATCTGTTCATTTGCTTGGATTTTTGCAAACCAGTATGGAATTCAAGCACAAAACAGTGTATGCTCCAGATTTTAATTTTTAGTTTTCTAGGATTGACAAACACATGCAGCATTTGCCAAAACCTAGTTACTATTTCTGTCCAAGATGCTTTTTTTTTTCTAGAACAGCACAAAGAATGCAGAGTCAGAATGGATACAGGCATAGAAGAAGATACACAGCAAATGCATGTCTACACTAAATACTCCAGAGCAGAATAAACCTGCAGCACACCTTCCTGCACACCAATATCTCAGCTGGTTTCTTAAAAAGTCATCAAATTTGCATGAAAGCAGTTTAAAAGTGAGGTGTCCTTTATAACGCAAACTCTCTTGCTGCAGGCTCGTAAAATCTTGGCAATCTGAGTGGTCCACAGATGTTAAATATTATTAGATCACTTCAGGGAAAGATCATGAAACACTGCTCTGTCAGAGTCACAGCTGCTGTTCCATGGAGTCTCAGACAATTTCAGATCAGGGAGAAGGGACTCATTTTTTACAGTATATGGGTGATTAACCACTGGTCCAAACAGCAAAAGGAAGGAGTGGATCTGCCATACCTTGGTATTGGAGATGAAAAGTTTACAGAGGACATTTTAGGCAATGTATAAGGTAGATTTATTACCAGTTACAGTACATTTGTTGGCTCTAAATGAGAAAACAGGAACAAAAATAAGTAGTTCAAGTCCCAGAAGATGCAGTGATACAAGATGGCCCATCCTGTAATTTATTCTATGACTTTGAGTTTTAAGGACTATTCTCACACACAATTTTGGAAAAACTTCTTCCCCTTAGAAGTGTGAGGTCCTAGAGACGTGAAACAGCATATCCCATAAAACACCTCACAAGATTTTCCTAATGATGGTGACATTCTAGTGAGCCCAAAAGAGAGCACCTGCTTCTGAGGGAAATGAAACAAGAAGCCTTTTTCCAGTGAGCTCATGGTTTTTATGGCAGTAACTTAAGACCATTTGACATCCTATGGCTCTGTAGAAATGAAATCTTAGTTAACATAATTCTTTCATTCTCAACAAACATTTTCTTATGATAATATAATAATTTGTGTTTGAACTGTTGCTTTGTTTCAAATAAAAGTGTCTGCTATGGGTTGAGCATAAAAGCAAAGAGGATTCAACAAACTGGTTGATCTTTTCAGTCTCATCTACAACATTTCAAGTGTCCTGAGCTGTAAGAATTTCACTCAAAAAGTGACGAAAAACAGAAGCATTTTAATCTCACAACTCCTGATTTCACCACCATTCAAACAGGTGTCTCATTTCCAGTTCACCCAGGATTGAAGGTTGGTATTTCTAACCTGGCCAGTTTTTCCAGCTGCCTTCAGGAAACCAACTCAAGGCAGTCATGGAATTGTTTGGGTTGGAAGGGACCTTCAAGACCATCCAGTTCCACCCCCTGCCATGAGCAGAGACACCTTCCACTATCCCAGGTTACCCCAAGCCCCATCCAACCTGGCCTTGGACACTTCCAGGGATGGGGCAGCCACAGCTTCTCTGGGCAACCTGTGCCAGGGCCTCCCCACCCTCACAGCAAAGAATTCTTTCCTAATATCCAATGAAAATGAGTTTTATTGTTGTTTCTTTAAAAAAAAAAAAAAGGCGATTTTGCAATTATCTTCCTATTTAATCAGAAAAATCCCTGCCAGAACACAGCCCAACTCTTCTGTTGCTTAGCAGTTTTCATTTCAAAATGAGAAAGTGTATGAGGAGAGTTATCATGGTCTCCAAAGCAGAGTTCATTACTGCAGCATGTTTTCAGAAACAATAATCCCATCTTTACAGTGCTAAGCTTTACAGTTTACAGATATGTGCAACTGGATGTTTTCATGGCTTTTACAGGATCTTTATTCCCTTTTTCTTATATCCCCCTCTTTTCTTTCCCAATAATAAATTAATGTATCACAAACACAACAATTCTTAAACCCTGATGCTACATTAAGCTTCACACAGGAGCACAAACATCCCCTAAGCCTCAGGCTCAAAGTCATTCCCATGTTCAGATGTTGTGGATGCAAATAATACCTTGAAGCTTTGATACAACTAAAATCAAAACAAAGAAAATCTTTGTAGCAACCGAGTTTCAGGTAATTAATCCCTTACTACTGGGACTAGAGAAGTGATTGCTGGATATAAAAACACCACAACAAAAATATACATAAAGTAAAAACTACTTGGTTTTAGATAAACAGTTCTTAAAATTGCTACCAGCTATTTAATGATTAATTTCTGTTTTAGCAAGAACAGCTTTTTTGTAGGTGCACAGCGAAAGAGAAGGATGCACATCTCAAGGGGGTCTTTTTATAGCCTCAACAACCCTTTCCCTGGATATCCTTCAATTCAGTTCTACCCAGCAAGGCAGTGTTTGCTGCAACAACACAAATTGTGTAAGATTAACAATTCTGCCTCTTCCATTATTTCCATACTGGTGATGCTTGATGGTTTACAGTTACAACAACTTCATTATCCTAAACTTTAAAGCTAAATTTCAAAACATCGTCATTTACTGGCAGTTTTACATTACTTTGGAGTGACAGATTCCCCATTTTTACTCAAATCTTTTATATTATATTGATATGCCTTTATGCCATCTAAAGCACTCTGATCTGAATCAGCAGGACTCAAGCAACGTGTGTGTGTGTGTGTTTGACAGATAAAGTGTTTTGCCTCTTACAGCACTGATCTCTAACCACTGCTCTCTGCTGGAGATAATCAAGTAGCAAAACTAAACAATAACTCCAAAATCAATCAGTATCTGAAAGCCAGAAACTCCAACAACTAAAGCCAACAATGATTTTTAGTGCAATATTGTCCCCAAAAGTTCTGACAGTTGGAACTCCAGAAAAGAATCAGGTTTTGCATCTGTTCATTCACTTGAATAAAAAATTCCCAACGCAAAACCCATTTTGCGTGACACGTAGAGAAGAGAAGGCTCCCAGTAAACCTCTTTGAGGCTTGTCAGGGAGCTTATGAGAGCTGGAGAATGACTTTTTACAGGGGCATAGAGTGACTGAGCAAAAGGGAAGGTGTTTAAAACTAACAAGTGTAGGTTAGATCTGAGAAAGAAATTCTTTCCTGTGAGGGTGGGGAGGCCCTGGCACAGGGTGCCCAGAGAAGCTGTGGCTGCCCCATCCCTGGAAGTGTCCAAGGCCAGGTTGGAGCCACCTGGGACAGTGGGAGGTGTCCCTGCCCATGGGAGGGAGTCAGAGTTGGATGGATTTTGAGGTCACTTCCAACCCAAACCATTCCATTCCATGATGATTTGCACAGGTTCCACAGAGACCTCATGCAATATGTCTATAACCAGTGTTGGGGTCAGGGCACTGAAGGAACTGCAGCAAAAAAATTACAATTATATTATGAAGTAGACAAGTCAATCTTTCCCACAAAATTGAATGGAGAACAACTAATAATGTTCTTTTCAAGCTATACTTACAATTTTCACTTATGCAGACAGATATCATACAAATTCACAAAACTCCAGAGGAATACACATCACAACTTGACTTATAAAGCAGTTAAACAGGCAAGAAGAAGAAAAACATCCACACATCTCCCTCATGAATGCAGAAAAATGTCCAGAGCTACAAATGGAACTGTCACACAACCAGAGTTTTACTTGGTACTTATATTAAATAAAAGGATTATTTGCTTTCTACCTTAGATTTTTTTTTAGTTACCTTCAGGTTCTCGCCTCTGAGCAGGAAATATTATCTTAATGAGACTTTGGATGTAGCATTTGGTGATGCAAAAAGATACAAAAATTATTATCCCCCCTCCCAACCTTTCCAATATCTTATTAAATCGGAGCAAACAAAGACTGCATCCTGCCCCTGATTCAACAAAGGATTAGACACTGACATGGATAATAGAAAACCCTAAATCCATCAGACTGACCTTCAATAAATAAGCAAGTTTCAAGGCATATTAACTCTCTCCACCTTTCAAGCTGAAGTGGGAAACAAGTCCCTAAGAGTTGCACCAGGACCTTCCTCCAATGTTTTTCCGCACTCTTGAAATACAGCCCACAACTTTCCAAATAGGAGGTTTTTGGTAATTATTTCCTGCCAAGCCCAAACATAAGAGGTGCTTTCTGAGAATTCCACAGTATTTCCCCCCCTCCCCCAAAAGCTCCCCCACTGAAAACTCCAACACCCAAGAGCATTGAAGATGTAACACAAAATAGATATAGGTAGTACTTATTATGCAAGAACAGTAATGTTTTATCTGATTTATAGATTCTGCTGCATCTCTGGCTGCACAAGCCAAGACTGTGAGTGATAAATTACAGGGATGCATGAAATTACTGACTACAGGAAACACAGTGTCAAAGATGCCAAAGGAAGGTGCAATTTACAGGATGCATTTAAAACAAGGGAAAAGAATCTCCTTGCAAGGCAAATTCCTAGATGTACAAATTTCCTTTGCCTGCAGATTTGTGAGTTGGGAGATTTTAGGCAGGGAAAGGGGGAGGAGAAGGAAGGAAATACTCACGCTGAGCTCCTACACTGAACCTGGAGTTCAGACAAGCATCAGTAACTTCTCAAGAAAAATTATCTCCCCGTGTGCCCCAGGAGACCTCTACTCCCTCTGCAGAGAGCAGGAACTTAAACCTAAATTACACACACAGAACTGCTCCCCTTGATCACCCACAGCATCCTGCAGAGATCTGTATCCTGTAACTGATCTGCAAGGGAGTTGCCTCTATGACATGGCCAACTATTTTCTCTTTCTTCCCCGATCTCCCACTCTTTCCAAAGGCCACATGCACTAAGTCGAAGCTAAAAAAGCCCAGTGAGAGGCAGAGTATATTTGCTCAGCTCAAGCTTTGTCCTGGTGTTCCAACACAGCTTCTACACAGGCACTGAGTTTTCTTTGCAGCTTAAAACAGAAGCAGCCCATGTTGGTGTTAGTCACCCACTCAGATATAACCTGGCAGCAAATAAGTGACAACAAGGCCATAGCTGAGGTCCTCCAAAGGCTGAAGGAGCTGTCTGTGGCACTAAACATGAGGGAGAGGTCTCTTAAGGACAACTCTCAGGTTGACAGGTTAGGAAAAGAAAATAAGCTGTCTTATGACACAAGAAAAGGTACAAAAAACCCCTGTAAGATTCAGAAGAGCAGGTTTGTACCTTTAAAATCAAACCCATTTATTAGTCCCTCCCTTCTGTACTCCACCTGTTCCCTCACACTGACTGACACTCCGAAGGACACAATTCCAACAGGGAAGTGGCAAGTTTTCTCCAGGTTAAAGGGCTGTCACATCCAGCAGCCTGGGCAGGTGTAACGTGTGCTTTGTGAATGAGAAGTTTCAAAATTTTGCCTGAGTTGCAAACTCTTCTCTATCACCCAGTTCCTATGAAAAAACACCTGGTTTGAGCTATCCTTCCCACCCAAGAGTAAAAGATCAAGGTGCCAGTGGCACTGAGTAAAAGGGAAGACTTGGTTTGGGGAACTAAAATGAACTTTAAAAATCAGCATTAAGATGGCACAAGAATAACATATATATATCTGTCTTGAAAATGTTGATAAACAGAAGAAAAAAAATCCCTTAGAGCTTCTACATTAAAGTTGGGACTCATGAAAAAGAAAAAAAGGAAATTAAATTCAGTCTTCTCATTTTTCAGAGAACAGTCCCAACCCTCTCAACAACAGCTGTGGTTGCTCCTCTAAGATGGGCTGGTGGCACCAATGTTGGTCTAAGCAGTTAAGTGCCTGACTGACTGGGCACTCAATGCTTCCTTTCCCAGGGACTGAGGAGTTGTGCACCCCAGTTGGATCCAGGATACAGCCCCTGGATCAGCCAGGACTGCTCCAACAGAACACTCTCCCAGGACAGAGCTGGGGCATCTGGAGTTAATCCGTCGCTTTTCAAGAACCCTGAACAGGTTTAGACCTAAGCAGTAAAAAAGCAACTGAGGATTATCCTTCTGTAAATGCTCCAGAGCCAACACAGCCAGGCACTGACTGCAGATACAGGTGTTTAGCTGGGAGCAGACTTTGGCTCCAGAACATCATTAGGAAAATGCTGCTGTGCCTTCCAGCTCTTTGACCAAGGCAGGGGGGGGCTGGTAAGTGATGCTGACAATGTCCTGGCTGAGTGACAGCCTGGGCATGTGGGGAGCTCTGCCAAAGCTGCCTCTGCTCTCCACGTTTCAAGGGATTTGTTCCCTCATCAATGCCAAATTCCAAAGGCATACCTGGAGACCCAAGGCCTGCCTGCTCCTCTAAGGTTTACAGACACTCAACCACCTTTCAAAGAGAGATGCAAAATCCACCTAATAAATATGGAAAGAAACACTCTCACAAAGCTATCAGAAGTACAGGAGTTACAGAAAGTACAGGAGGGACCGAGGTAGATTTTCAACACTTTTTCCGTTTCTTTTTTCCATAATAATAATCAAAATTTGCACAATACTAAAAGCCTTGCATGCAAATGCAAACATCACTATAATCCCTGTTAACAAAGCACACAGAGAAATTAAAGCAAGCTTAGCTAAGCAGTGTTTGTGAATATTAATAAGCCTAAAAGCTAAATCCAAGCTTTAAAAGTTTAAAGGAAAAAGAGGATTGTTTTCAGACTAATTTGTATTTAAACTGGATGCTTTGCATATGAAACCAAGGAAGAGAATGAACTGTGCTGCCCTAGAAAAAGCATTAAAATGACTATAACAAAGTAAGATCTTTGAAAATTCTGAATATCTGGATCTATTCAGCTTTTAAGCTGGTACACTGAGCTGTGCTCAAATATCACTGGACAGTGGCTCATTCCAAATCTCCACATTACATTTTACTGCAGAGATCAAATGAATAAATGTATTTTTTTTTCTTACTGTCATAGCCAACAGCAATAGTTTTCCACCTGACATGTAAAAGGAATATATTCACCACCCACAGAACAGCTATGGGGACAGGTATGGAACAGCTTCCACATGTCACACAGGCAATTCAAGCTTGATTTTGTGAACATTGAATATCCCCCTTGCATCAAACTGAATGCTTTGAAATCCTACAAGCTTCTGCAAGGAATATAAAGCACATCAGGTGGGATTTATCCACGCCTTAAATCTCTTTGGAGTTAGTGAAGAGAAATTGAGTCTTATTCTGAATGTCACCCCTTCCTTATGGAGATATTTGTGAGGTGAATCATCTTGGAGAGTTCACCTATTCCTCTCCAGTGCCTCTAAAGGGAGCTGAGGACTCACTCCAGGGCAGGTGTCTACAGCTCAGACATCCAACAGGGATGGTCCTCACTCTTCATGTTCACAAGCCAAACAAACCCCACCCATTCACTGAAATTTGATCAAAACTTTGAAAATACCGGCTCACTCAGTTCTTAAAATACCCATTTTCTCTTCCATAACCAGACTCCCTTTGCTTTGGCCATCCTGAAGCCAGACAGCTCCATCACATTCATGGAATGGTTTGGGATTGAAGGGAGCTTAAAATTCATCTGACTCAAACCCTGCCATGGGCAGGGACACCTCCCACTGTCCCAGGTGGCTCCAACCTGGCCTTGGACACTTCCAGGGATGGGGCAGCCACAGCTTCTCTGGGCAACCTGTGCCAGGGCATCCCCACCCTCACAGGGAAGGATTTCTTCCTAATATCCAATCTAACCCTTTCCTCTGTCAGTGTGAAACCATTCCCCCATTGCCCTGTAACTACATGCTCTTGTAAACAGTCATTTCACTGCTTTTTGGTTTTGCCATTTAGTTGTTGCCTTTTATTTTTCTCTTGTTTCAGTGGGGTTTTTTGTTTATTTGCTGCTGGGATTTGGGTGTTTGGTTGGGTTTTTTTTTACCCAAACCATCAAACCCTCAGATGAATTCAGTTCATAGCCACAGCAGAGTTAGTTTTTCATTGACCTGAGTACTACCACTGAGGGTGACAGGCAGAACCACTTGATACCTAAAGAAATCCTGTCTGCTCCTTTCCATGTTTGGAACCCTACAGTCCAGGAGACAAAATCCATTTACTGTTTAATACTGATAAGTGTAAACCAGACAGCAGAGAATGACATGAGAATTGCAGTAATCTCTGACAAAAGTAAGGGCATTAGGAGATGGTGGTTGTTGTCCTGATACCAACACCAGGCAAACTCAGGAGCACGTGGATTTGTGAGGTGCAGAGAACATGGGAACTCAGATCCTTTATCCATCTGTGAAGCACATCCAGAGTTCCAGAGAAGAAAATCAAGCCTCAGCTGTATTCCAACGTCTTATAGATACCCTCCAAGCCGCAAGGAAACAAATTCCCTTTATAGGGGCAAAGAATACTGAGTCCTTCTTTCTCTTCTTTCTGCTTCAATAGAGAGCAGCAACCCTAAAGGTACAAACTACTGGTGAAATAAGTAAATAAATAGGCTCAGGCCAGTTTGGTTCTATGAACTCACCTATTCCTCCTCTCCTACCCCCTCACCATCCCCCTACAGCATTCACAGGAGCTCAGGCAGCTGCAATCTGAGTTATTCAGCTCACAGAGATCAGTGGTTACTGCAGTTCAAACGGTTCATTAATTTCTTGTGCTTGGACCCTGGAGATAAGAACCCAGTGTCTGGAACAGATTTGTATAAAGGCAACAAAAGATAAGTAAAATTATAAAATAATACACGATCAAGTTAGCAAAAAAGGACTTCCCCCCACCCCCTTCTGTTAAAACCCCAAACAAAGGGGAATTCCCACCTTCCCCTGCAGTGATGAACTTAATGGAGAAGTTTGACCTTCAGGCTTAAAACTGGATTTTACCTCTTGCATTCCTGCACGAACAGGCTAATAGTTTGGATCCAAGTCAGGATCACAGATGTGCATACCCTACAACACAACTGCTAACAAGTTTGGCAGCCTGTGCAGTGCTGATATGAACAAGGCTTCCCTGCCAATTGGTCCCCAGTGCAACCCAAATGTTCACAATAAAACACTCTGGGCGCTGCTCAGGTTCCATATTTCTGCTCCATGGGAAAGAAACAGGGTTACCAAGCAGCAACTTTGTCACCCACTAGCACCCAGTAACACAATACCCCGATGCTCAAAGCCAGCTCATTTATTTCAGTCCTGACAAAAACAGTGACATTTGCCAAAGTTGGATTCATCCTCTGCTGAAATCCCCATTCCCTGGGGGTAAATTTTGCTGTCTAATGAGGAACAGTCACACACAATTTCACTGTGAGGCAGCAAATGACTGAGGATCTCGAGAAAGCTGATTAACAAATTGCTGGAGGTAAGAACTTGGGTAAGTGATGGCTCAAAATGCAACCTTGATGCTTCCTAAGGGATGCTACACAAGGGTCCTTAGATCTGCCTTGAACAAAATAAGGACTAGGTGAGAGAGCAGCCTGAGCTATCACATGTCTTTACCTATTGATTTCTTCACAGAAAAGAGAGGTTTATTTAAAATGTGCATTTTATAAGCTGAGCAGGATCTTGCCTCCAGCCCCGAAAGGTGATCCCTGACGGAGCAGCAACCCTCTCCTCCTGACTGGCATCTCTCCTCTGCCTCCCAGGCTGTGTCCAGTCAAGCTTTCAGATCACAAGGCAAGAAAATACCTGCAAAGGTGAAGCTTTAGCACAGGGTCATAGGTTTGCCTTCCTGAGCAGTGTCATACCTGCCTCTCCTGCTCTACAGAGCCAGAGCAGCTTCCTGCTCCTGCTATGGGAGCCCAGCTGCAGCTCCTGATGCACATCATTATCCATTGCAAGGGTCATTTAGCACAAAGTTAGGACAAAGCACAAAGGCAGCCACATAGATTTGTATTCCATGACAAAGAATCTGGAAAATAATTGTATATCACAGAGCAGGATGTGCAGCATTCTCTGCCCTGAAACAGCTCTCCTCCTCCCAGGTACCCTGTCGGGCATCTCACCTCATTCCTCCTCCACCTTCAGGAATATCAATACATGCCAGCCAGGAACTTTCTGGCCCTTGAACTAAAACTATCTGGGTCTCATTTTAACACTACAGAGCATCTGAACCTTTTGCTTTACACCCATTAAGAGGCATTTCAGTTCAAGAGCACCTTTCAGGAGAAGAGGGGGAAAAAAAGAGAAAGAGAGAAAGGGAACAAGAAACCCCCATAGCAAACCCAGTAGCACAGACTTCTGTAATTGATCCAGGAGGGAGATGAAACCCTAATTAATCCATTCAGGAGAACAGGGAAGTCTCAAATACGCTTTTTTGGGAAGAGAAAGGAGTACCTGGTTATATTCACTTTACAAACAAGCAAAAGATAATTGCCTCACAGTGCCAGCAAAATCTATCTAGGGAATACATCCTCTTATCTAATGCCACCTGCAGCAGGACTGTGCTGCTCTGAATTACAGCCCAGATCAAAGAGCACCCGTGCACAGCACCATTTCAGCACCTCCTCCCCTCTCTTTGCTCTACCAGACAGGTTTGTATTTCTGATCACACTGTCAGCTAAACTGTTACTTTTAATTACAAGCCATTCCCACTTCTCACCTTCCTCCTCACACATCACAGCCATGAAAGCTCAACACATCCCTCACGGTTTACAACAGTGGGAAGTGTGACAGGAGGGAAGAGGCAGGATCAGTCCCTGCAAAGGGGCTGCTGCCAGGTAGTGTTTCTGTCAGTGTACAAGACCAGATCTGCAATTCATCCTGATTCCCACTTGCTACTGCTAATAGAGAGCAGGTTACATGTAGAACAGCATTAATCAGTTATAAATTGAAATTAATTACCATAATAATGAAAGTATGCATGAATATAAAGTTTGCGTCTTTTGCAGTGGTATTTACAAAAGCCAGATTAGTAAGGTGATTTGTGTTAGATTTTTACTACAAACTCATGAGGAATTTCGAGCACAGCACAAGGAAACAGCTGCTCATAGGTCTTAATGACCAGACCACATCAAACCCAGCACTCACAGGAGGATGGAAGCACCTCTGAGCATCAAATGTCAAAGCAAAAAAGAATGTAATACTGTGTATCGTGTCCATGGGTCATGTGCTCAAAGTTGCTTGCTGTGCCCGTTTCATTGATTTAAAGTACAACTGTGTTATTGGGAGCTGGATGGGCACAGCAGCCGGCAAAGGGACACCTTCAGGCATCCACAGAGAGGCACTGATGTGTGTTCCAGCTCAGAGGGCTCTGAGGGTCATCCTGGGCAGCCCAGCTCACACCAAAGCCTGTGCTGAAGCCCTAGAAGCCAGCAGTGACCACTCTTCAGAGCCAAATCTCTGCCTGTGCCTCCATAGGTATGTATTTCCTGGAAGCTATAAAAGAGAAATAGCTCAGAATCATCATCTGTAAAAAACAGTGGAGAGCACCAAAGCCATCCCTTGCCTTGGAGGGCAGATCTCTTTCTCCACATCTCTGTTTGGATTTAAGATAAAAGTAACTCTTTGGAAGTTGGTCAAGGGTATAACTTCTTTAAATTAGTTTAACACTTCTAATCCCCATGACAGCCTGGGAATCAGCAGTTTTAATTGCAACATATTGTACTCACTCATCACCCTCCCCTTTCTTAAAGCTTTGCAATTTATTTATGAACAGTAATGAAATAAACACTTTTGTGGGTAGATCAGACTCAATGTTGAGAAAAGGACAACACTGAAGGAAGGCAGAGGAGAAGTAAACAGGCAAAGGAGTAAAGCAACAATTCTTCCAGATACATGGACTTGCTCTCAGAGCTAGAACTGGAAAAGTATTTATTCTACCCTGGAAAACCACTGGAATTATGTCACAAGCTCCTTAAAATCCTTTCATCCAGCACAATAACAA
This sequence comes from Neodrepanis coruscans, assembly GCA_013400695.1. Classification (NCBI taxonomy): domain Eukaryota; kingdom Metazoa; phylum Chordata; class Aves; order Passeriformes; family Philepittidae; genus Neodrepanis; species Neodrepanis coruscans. The sequence goes on along the minus strand of VYZS01013046.1, from coordinate 62,751 downwards.
AACCTTGTGAACCAGAGTCCTTGGTATTGGAAAAAAACAAGCACAGGTGCCTTATTACACTGAAAAAAAAAACAAAGACCTGCAGGGGAATTTTTAAAGATTAAACTCTGGCTTTTCATAGAATCATAAAGGCATTTTCCAACCTGAATGATTTTAAGAGCATCAAGTTTACCTGGGCCAGCTGCAAGTTTACAGACCAGCCAACTTCCTTCCTAGAATATCCATGTTATTTGATGGGAGAGCAAGTTCTGGTGCTCTAAATGAATAAAACGAATGGCTGTAAGGAAGGTGAAGGAGGGAGGAAGAGGTTTTAATCTGTGCTTATCTGACCAGGAAAGGTGTCCCTTGCAGGCAGTATAGGTGCAAGCATATGGCATAAATGACACTCTTTGTAAAGCAAGAGTAACTTCCCACAAACACCCTGAAAGGCCTTTTAGTCCTGTAAGTAGAAGTTTGTACATTCTTCATTCATTTACCATCCCTAGTGGGTTTTCTATTAAATTAAGTGTTTATACAGTGCTTTGAAGATGTAAAGTACCGAAAGTGGCAAATACTTCCAGTAGATATCAAAGAGCTACAGCTCCTAGAGACTAAGTGGATCTATCAGCTGAAATAATTGGCTGCATCTAACACTGTGACAACAGTAGAATGGTATAAATATCAATTTTTCTCATAGAATATAGACAGGAAAATACAGAATCTCACTCAGATTTGCACTTGAAGGAAGCAGATCATGACAGTATTATTTTATCAAAAGGATTACCTTGTTGAGGAGGAGCACTCAAGGATCAAGTGTTAGACCAAGCTGGAAATAAGGCACTAAAGATGACAGATAACTGCTATAAATCATGATGGAAAATACTGTGTCTGATTTAGGTTTATTTTACCCAAGTCAGACTCTACTGATTTGCTATTCCCAACTCCATTGGCTGCATACAACAGAGACAGCACCTGGAAAACTTAGGAAAAGCCTTCCCTGAAAAACAAAGGGCCTGTTTTAGAGTTATTTTCCATGGTTCTTTACTATTAGATCAGTACTGAAGTTGGTAGCACTCCTCAGTGCATCCTGCAGCCATGACAAGAGGAAAAAAGGCAGATTAGCACCATCATTAATTAAACTAAAAATATATAACGGAAATATTAAATGGCAAAAACCCAATAATCAGTAGGAAGGACATTGACACAGCAGCAGTGAGGCAGCTCCAGCTGTTTGGGCACATCTGGCCAATAAAAATGACACCACCAATTTATTAACCCCAGTGAAGGACTGAAGACCAGGAGCAGATTTTGCAGGAAGCTGCTACACAACCCACAGGAAGGGATCTAGGATGTGCACCACTTCTGCCATTAGTGGACATTTTCTCAGGCTAAATCTGGCAGGTCAGGGCTGTGAACCTGCCTTTGCCAGCTGCAGAAAACCCTCCTAAGTCCTCTGACCTGCCAGAGACAGCAATAGGTAATAATTCTCATGCTTTGGATGTCCCATGACGTGCCAGACAGCAATTATTTTGCACCTTGTAGTAAAAATAATGATGGGAGAGACTTCCCCTCCTTACTTATTTGGAGTAGTTATTTTATTTACAAATTCCTCTTTAAGTATCTCCACCTATTTTGACTAAGGGGCTGGAGCTCTGATTTGTTTAGGTGGGTTGGATTTTGTGTCCTCAACTAACCCTGCCTTCCTGAACTGCAAATGCTGCTTTGGGAATCTGTGCAGCTCTGTTAATAACAGCTCAAAGGTTACCAGATAATGCACACAAAGCTCTTAAGTAATGTCACATCTCCAAAATACTCAGATTCCTTTAGACAGTGCTTTTGAAGGAGAGAAAGATTTGAATTTTGATTATTTAAAATGTAACTTTAATCTTTTAATATGGATGCTAATAAAGAAATCATTATTAGGGGAAGGACAGAGAAGATACAGCAGAACTGTAGCAGAACTTCCTCCTACTCCCTAAAGGATGAGCTTTAAGATCACAACTACTCTGATTACTATTATAGAATTTAAATAGCCTTTAATTCCCATTAAAAATCAGCTCCAGATTTTCATCCAGATTTTCATCTAGGTGTGACTGATCCGCACCCACACTTGCATTTGTTAACACTCCAATTGCCATAGATTTACTTAAACCTGTTTCCAGATTTGACCACCCAATTTGATAAAAATTGTAACTCACACAACACTTGTGCAAGAGAGAAAACCAAGGCAAGGAGCAAAGGAGGATTCACCAGTGATGAGCTGCAAGGACTTGTCAGAATTCAGTCTATGAGGAGACTGTTCTGAGCCGTGGATAGTGATAAGAGCAGCTCTGCAGAATGTACAGGGCAGTTCCCAGTGGTCCTGCATCTCCCAGAGCAAAGGAACAAAGCAAATATATCTGATGAAGATACAGGACACTCATTTCAGCCCTGTGCCAACAGCAGGGTAAAAGAAATCAAAGATGAGCTGGTGATGAAAGTCTGAGATTGGTGAATTTGACAACAGGTTACTGGAAAAACAAAACAGATTTAGGCAACGAGCAAGAGAGGGTTACACTGCAATGTTCTGCTCAAGGGATTGTTCTGAGAAGCAGCAGCCAGGCTGAGTTACAAGTTCAGCTGCTCCAGACTCTATAGAAGGGAACAAAAATGATAGAGGGAGATTCTCCTCACTGGTGTCCATTAAAGGACAAGAGGAGAACAAGCTGAAATACAGTTAATCCCATTTAAACATAAGAATTAATTTTTAATTGTAACCTTGATTAAACACTAAAACAGATTACCCATAAAAGCTGTGGAGTTTCCATTCTTGGAGATGTTTAAAACATGACAAGGCCCAGAGCAACTTGTTCCAACTGACATGACTCTGAGGAGGGTGGGTTGACTCCAGGATCTCTGACACCTTCTTAGCTTAGGAAGGGAGAGGACCTTGGACTCCACAGTATTCAGCTCCTCTCAAATCCATCTCAAAATCAGAAGGACTCAAGATGTTTTTAAGATACAGAAGGCTCCAAATACAAACTAATCTCTCCCAACCTCTCTAACCCCAAGTTCCCTCCATCTTTTAGCACCCCATCCTTTTGACACCCAGTTCTTTCCCATCCAACACAGGAGTATTGTATTCACCCAACTTCATTTTCCCATTGCCTCCATTTTCAATATCACCTTTCCAAATCCTTAGTGAATGTCACATGTTAATGGAATAACCCTCCAGAGAACAAAAGCTGCAATGCAAACATGAACATCTTTATCAAATCCCATTTTTGTTTCAGGAAAATCTCTCTCAGGAGAAGAGCTGTGGTTTAATGGCTCCAAATTTAACTCAGTAGTGCCTCCTTGCAACTCTAAAAGCTTTAGACAGTCTGTAAGCATATGGATCTATAATGCCCAAGTTGGCCATTAAAAGAGGGAAGTTCTTGGAAGTGCAAACAGAATACAGAGTAGGCATGTCCTGTGTCTTAAACTTTTCATTTTCATGATGGCAGCTGGTGAAATGAATTCCCATTCAGCACATGACATTGTTCTCAAAGCACAAGGTTGTACTCAGCTCTTCTCTTCCCAAGTGGAATTCAGAGCTCAGAAGTTGCTGCAAAGAATGAATGGCCCCATCTTTTTCCCAAATAATCCATAAAAAAATTTATAAAATTAAAACTGCAACAAGCTTCCTATGGAGCACTGATACACATTTCTTCCCCACACAACATCTGAGCCATCCATACAAACAGCTCCATTCAGGCTACAGGGTTCACTCAGCCCACAAATAATGATTTCTGCTCCCTGTTACGACACAGCCACTTGNCCACATTCACTACACTTATAACTTTTTCCCTTTCTCTGCTGATCTCTGAGAAATTCTTTTTAACTCAGGGGCTTCAAGGAAGCTCTGCCTGGGTCAGCTTTCCCACCCTCCTTGCATTAACTGCACAAAGTGCAATGGACGTTACTACCAGTACTATGAATAGTGTTATCAGCTGCTAAAATATCCACACAGCAATTATCCTACACACAGACCTTCCTCTCTGACTTATTCTCCCAGTCAGCCCCAAAAAGTTGGAGAAACTATTTTAAAAATATATTATTGTACAGCATTACTGGAAACATTGAAATATAACTAATTTCTACATTTCATTTGCTAAATGCCATTTTTTCTT
>VYZS01013046.1:1381-13561 GCA_013400695.1 Neodrepanis coruscans | reverse complement strand
AAATACTTTTAAGAGGAAAGACTAAGAAAAATCCTCTTGGAAAAAGATCCATTGGGACATTTTTAATCGCTGGGGTTTCTTTCAACATTTTACTTTTCTTAAAGAGTTGTTACAGTGGAGAATTTAGAGAATTCCTAAATAAATCCAGTCACCTTTACAGCCTCAGAACAGGAATTGATCTGCAGATTTATTGGGCACACACTGGGAGCACAGACACACACCTGCTCCCATGCCACAATAAATTCCTAAAACATCACCTAACAACAGTGATGGGCATTGCAGGAGCACAGCAGACAGCAGGAATGAATGGCCACTATGTGGCTTGCAAAAGGAAAGAGCAGAGTAGGGAAAATGGATTGGAAGCCTGAGGATACAAGAAAAAGAAAAAAGTTTCTTTAAAACTCATTATAATTTGATCTCTTTAACACTACAATAATATAAAAGCTGAGAACAACAGCAACAAAATACGACTGAAGCTAATTTTCAGAAAACACGAATTCCCTCAAGTTGACTGCAAATAACAGTATTTTCTGTCCTCCTTTTTTCTTTAATAGGATTCAAATTATTCAATTTAATTGCAACAGCACTGGTTTCCCCACCCAGCTTTCTCCTATAGCAGTTAAAATGAGCAAAGCACAGAGTGAACTTAATTGCCTACAAGGTGCTGATTTTGGTGCAAAGTGTGTCACAAGGCTCATGTAGTAAACAATCTTAACCTCAAATCCTAATTACAGTCCAACTGTCTCTTTGCAAGTGAAGTCTAAACCACAATAGAGTCCCTGGCAACACTCCATGATCACCTTAGACAGCTCTAAGGACACTTAATAAACTGCACTTAAAGTTTCCAGGCTTCTGTTTTGTCCTGAGTTCCCACAGAGGAGACATTTCAAGTGCTAGGTCCGAACAATTAACTAAGGCACCTTTCTGCCACAGGCAGAGCCTCAGAGGTGACAGCCTTGCCTTCCTGTATGATTTAGATGTCACTGGAATCAGTCCGTGACAGTAAAAGGCAAATTTATTAATTCCACCACACTTGTCCCAAATTTTCGTGACCCATCATTAAGCTTCTTCCACAACAAAGAATCACAGAACCATTTAGGCTGGAGAAGCACTTCACTCTGCCCAAATACCCAAACTCCTGCTCAGAACCCTACGTGACCAATTCTGGGGCAATGATGTACCAAAAGAAGACAAGGCAGGGGATTGCAGAGTTTTAACAGACCTGGTCAGTGCTGAGTAACAGCAGCAGCACAAGCCCCAGCACAGTCTGTGTGGGCGGAGTCCAGCTTTCCCTGNGTAACAGCCAGTGCTCTCCTGCCCAAGCCCTTCAACAACTCACCCACAAGCACTTGGGAATTTTATACAGAAATAAGGCATCACATGCTTAACACTCCTCCTCTCTCTGACTGGTACATTATGTGCTTTTCTAGCACCTACAAATCATACATTGCACTTATAATTGGGTTTTGCTTTTTTTGTGGGGGCTGCTATTCTGTTCAGGGTTTTTGTGTGGTTTTTGGTGTTTTGTTTGTCTGTAGTGCGTTCAGTTACTTGTGTTTTTAATATCACACCATTTGCCCCCAGCTTAAATAAAGTCTTAATACAGATTTTGGGGTGGGGGAGTGAGAGGGATTTGGAGGGGACATCTTGTTCTCACCATAATGCAGCTGGTATTCAACATATATGCAAAAGATAATCAGATTTATTAAAAAAGAGTGGAGAAGTATTAACATGTGCTGTTACTTACACTTATTATATGCTAAATACAGCATCCTTTTTTAATTGCTGTACCTCCTCCTCTTTTCCCTCTTCAACAGCATTATAAGAAAGTTAAAAACTTAAAAGGAAAAACCCTGCAGTGTGTAATTCCATTTGTTTTTTTAGAGAGCAGTACTTTTTTCACCTTCTACAAAATATAGTCAATTATTTTATCCTAAATTGACTCAAGCAACAGGGTTTCCATCTTTTCCACTGGGACACAATTCCACAGCCTCATGGATCTGTTGAAAGACTTCCTTAATGCTCAAAATAAATTCCTCTTTTGTTTTAATCTCATTCTATTCCTTTCTGTATACATTAAATAATTCTCTCTTCTTCCCCCTCTGAGGTGCTCTCCCCTTCCCAGCTGCATTTTCAGTCACAGGCCCAGGAATTAAATGTATTTAGATACTGCAAATCTTTGTTTAAAAGGGAAGAAACCCCCTGTCACTTGTGGGTGCTCTTGTTATTTCCAAGACTGATGAATTAACATAAGATGTTCAGGACTGAGGGGAATATTCCAGACAGAAAAAACACCAGCATACTTTTTTTAGAATACAAACAGCAGGTGGCATATTCTGCTCTTGTTTTTATGCAAATATACTCTCAATTGTCAGTCAGTCCTCCAAAAATCTCAGCATTAATCACTCTGAGTTCCCTCATCCATTCAAAATCACTTCGTATACGTTTATTCTGGATCTATATTGAAATACAACCCAAGATTAAGGGAAATTTCTGCCCAAGACTCTCAATTCTGACCTTATCTTTCAAGTTTTCAGTCCTTAAAGTTTATGAGCATCAAGAAAAACTTCTAAAGGAAATGCTTCTAAGTTTTTCCTCAGTTTTAAGGGAAATTGCATCTCAATTCTGACTTTAATGTGTAACCTGCACATAATATAGAGGATGACAGGAAAACTCGTAATGAGTAAATTGTTATATACACTAAATAACCCAAACACTTTTTTTGTACCCTCTTCAGTAATTTTAGCATGATGTACACTTAGGAATTGCTATTATTACTAGAAAAGCAAAGTGCAGGGGTAAAACAGATGTCCAGTTCAGCTATACTCTGTAGGCTAATTATTTTTTTACACTAAACATACACAGAAATGTTAGTAAGCACATTATAGAACATAAAAGCCTTTGGCACATGGAAAAGCTTTCTTATAAAAGATGCAAAGTTGAGTGTGCATTTTAAAAGGGTTATTTTCGCTGGGTAAGTTCATTTAAGGACAATTAATTATACTTTCTTATTTTTGCAGGCTCTGGCCTTGGCAGTCTCCAGGGTTATCCCTGTGCCAACAGGGACAGTGTGTTTATTCCCAAGCTTTCCACTTCTCTGATCATTCCTACCACGTGCTGATAACTGTTAGCACATACACCATCTCCCATGTTTTAATCATAAAAATATTTACTGTTTGTGTAGGAAACCCTATCGCTAACAAAATTAATTTATTCAGGAAGCTGCAGGAGTGTTTTGACCACCAACACTATGTTTTGGCATAGTAAAAATCCTTTTAAAAACTAAGCCACAAGATCTTTTAAAACCTATTATTTTGTACTAGATCAGATGGATTTAGTTTCCCTGATTCATGGTGAAATACTTGAATCTCAAAAACTGCACAGACCTGCTTGTTTGAGAACAGCTTTTGCCCTACAGGTCACATTTGTGGCAACTTTTCAGCTCATCCTAGATTTCACTGAATTCCCACCTCCCAGAATTAAGTGGGTGCAATTCAACCAGGCAGCAGCATCCCGGGCAACAACTAAATGCACCTACTTGTACACAAGAGTAACATAAATTATCTGGATTGCTGGCAGCAAACCAGCCCTCCCTGCCTCCTTACCTGCCTTTCCAGGCAGGACAGGAGCAGAGCACTGCAGGGCACTTCAGAGATCCTGCAGGGAATGAGTCAGTGCTGGCAACAACAGTCAGATCTCAGGGGCACAGAGAGCTGGAAGCCACCCATCTGAAAGTCAAATTTATATGTCCTGTATAGTCAGAGCCAACAGCTCCACAAAAGATTTGCCTCGATCAGTGAAGTTCAAAACCAAGTTCTTGAAGGGAAGGAGCAAAGACGAGCAACTGGTTTCAGGTGACTGATGGAGGGGATGAATTCTAGATGTTTAATTTGGTTTGGCTGCTGCACAAAGCTGAGTCACATCTGGGCTGCCTGGCACAGGCTCTGACTCAAAACCAGTGATGCACTGAGGTACCCACAGAGCTGCTGCCCTGGCGAGTTTCTCTGGTGCAGGCAGAGAGAGAAAGTGTTTTTCAGAAGGTAAATATATCAAAGTCACTTCCTTTCACATGCTTATTCTTCTTCATTACTGAAATAAGTTGTGTGCAACTGTAGTGTCACATAAGCAGAGCTACAAAACACCAGCTGAGCTGAGGAACAATGAGACAACTGCTTTGGCACATTTAAGGCTCTTAAAATATTAGCAACTGGCAAATATAACAGAACCAAACCCAAATTCAAAGTATTCATATCAGTTTGAGAAAATATCATTGAAATTGAGGAAGGACAAGAACCAGGCACTGCAGCCCAGGTTTTGGCCTAAGGACCAAAATTTGCAGCTCTTTCATTATAATAATAATGAGCTCTTTCACAGTAATTCTGGTGGACATTTAGCTTACTGAAAGGGAGATGATGGCAGTGCCAGCCATCCTCCCAGCCTGCAAGCATCCAACAGCAGCTCACTTGTCTGTTTCCATACTGTCAAATTCCTCTTACCTTTTCTATTTCTGTTCATACCTGTCCCTTCCTCTTCCTACTGCTGAAATCTCACCATATTCACCTTGTCATCACATCACCTCCTCCCTCACCTTCCTTCTCTAGGTGCCTCCTCCCCCTGAAGGGTGGTCATCGCACCCACCCAAAAACAGCAGCACCCTGTCAGCCACCACCCTCTCAGGGTGCTGCTCCAATTTCTTCTCCTCTCTCTTGTACAACTGCAAGATGAAAACTTTCCTCGGGGTACAAAAAAAAAGAGTAATTTCTGCCTCTGCAGCACCTAGCACAGTTGGCTCTTCAGATGTTTCCAAACTATACAGTGAAGTAACCCCTTTAAGTTGAACCAACCATAAAGAGGGGAAAAGGGACCTTCTATTAAAGTTGCTCATTAGGAGAGACAGCTCGGTACCATTACAAACTGGGAATTGCCCATCAAGTCAGAATGAGAAGGAACATAAGCCCTTCTGCTCAGCCAGTTTACAAACACACCACAGCCCAAGACTAGAAAAAGCAGGTCTCCTGCTAGAGCAGACACCTACCCCTCTTGGAAACAGGTGGACATGCATGGACATTAGAAATAGCTCAATATTTATTTTTATGCTTTTCTGCTCTTAGAGAACAAAGTAGTAAAATTTTTTTATATCAACTCAAAGCAGTCAAGTGTGGAGTTACATATATGGAGCCTCTTGGCTTAGTGGTTTAGGTCTTTGTAAATATATCCTCTCAGCCACACCTCTGCACAAACACTAAAACATAAAATATTTCCCTGAGACATAACTGACTGTGGTAGAAATACATTACACTTTACAGCTTCAGCAACAACTATTTCCATTAAAGCACTGAATTCACACCTAGAATTACAGAATAAGATTTGGGTTGCCTGCACATAAATGGGAGCATGTTGACAGCAAATCCCTATTCTGGAGAAATGAACCATCAAGGACAGCAGCTTCCCATCTTGCTGACAGAATTACTCTTCTGCTTATCCAGCAAATGCTGCTGCAATTCCAGTAAGTATTTCTAAAGGAAGCAAGACCCATCTATACAGCAGCCAGATTGCTTTAATTCCTTTCTTCCTCCCCTGCCTCATCCTCACACCCTACTTCTACCTAGGTGCTCACAACCACAAATGCTTTCCACTGAACAACACTTCTACAAGCCGTCGTTATATTCATAAACAAGGAAAACCACATGGCATCATTACCAATCCTAACTCCACACTTTCCATTAAAAAAAGAACCCGAAAGCCCACTGCACAAAATTATTCTATTTGCCCATTTAGGTTCCTTCTCCCCCTTCACTACTGAGGGCTGACTTTTGAGTCAGTACAAGGGAATGAAGACTCACACATGTGCAGATTAAGGTAATTCCAGTACAAGCAACAAATTCAGCAGTACTGAAGTCAAAAGCACAACCATTCAGTAATATCCCCGGCACAGCATGAAGCCCTATTTCTGCTCCTGCACATGATGGTTTTTCTTCAAATTCAAAGAAGGAAGGATTGATCCTCAATATAAAAACGGATAAACTCTGGGTTAAGCTGCAATACTCTTGATTTTGTTGTTCTTCACAACACTGCAGAGGACAGGAGTGAAACAGTCCTACTTTGCTTGACATACTGAATTCACAGCCAAGAGCTGCTTCCCAGTGTTTCAACACAGCCACTACCCAGAAATGAGGCTGAGATTGACAAGGATATATGTGAAAAAACTCAACGTGGTAAACTGTTTCCTCTGTCAAGTCAGATCTGAAGACATTTCAGTGAACAAAACCCAAGATATGGGACACTTTGAGTGCTCCCAGCACAAAGGGAACAGCATGGCTGAACAAAGAGGTTTGTGTAACCATAGATTGCTCAGGCTGCACCACTGATCTGTGCCCACACAACATCATCAGCTGTCAAACCCCACAGCCTTTCTGCAAGATGAACTCAAAAATATCAAGGAACAAGAGCCAGGACCCATCCTCCCAAAATTCATAAGCAGCTCGATCATTCCTTAACTACATGAGCTGCACCACTTCAAACAGCAGCAGAATTCACCAAGTTGGTTTGAATTCCCAAGGCCTCAGTCCCTAAGGGGTCTAGCTGGAGAACAGAAGAAATCAAGCTGCTGGCCTTGAATTGATTTACAAGCACTAGTTAAAAGAAAACAAGAGCGCCAGAGGAGACCTAGCACTAAGTAGGTTTTTGCTTCCTAGGTTTTCTTGTCCTGTTTACCAGGCAGATACACTTCCCAGAATTACATCATTTAAACTGTGGCATTAAAAGACACAAGTTTTTTCCTTTCTTCAGAGGTCCTGGTTATCTTTAACTGACTTTTCAGCGTTTTCCTCTGCAACATGCAATGCCCTGTCATCCAGTTTGCAAAGTATCTGACAGGTGTGAACAGCAGTGATAGATAGGATGTGTTTATTGGATATGAAAAAACTAGTAGGTCTGATTAAATGATACATAGTAGACACAATAATTGTCTTCTTTGCCACAAAGATATATGATCTTTAGAGCCTGCAATAATGAACCCTAGAAGGAATTGCTGTTTGTGTAACTACAGGTGCACAGAAGGATAGGACCAGGGTGTAAGAAGTCCTTGGTGATTCCACCAACAACACCCACCACCTTTGTGTGTCCATTATTTTCCTCCAGCTCTGCCTGGAAAGAACAGGGTGGGGGAAGCCAGAGGCATTCAAAAGTAAGAGACAACACAGGGTTAGGAAGGTGAAAGGTTAAGAGGTGGGTAAACACTTCTCTGAAAAAATCAGATACCATCCAAATGTGATGACACCTAGGTAGTCCCATCCAGCATGAACAGGAGAGAGCAGCAGGTAAAGAAAAAATAGGCAACTAGGCAGTCCAAGTGCAAAAAAACATGACTCTAGGCCAAACACACAGGCTTAATGAGCCAAGTAATACTGCTCCATAAAATGCTCAAGAAATACCACAAGAGCCAAACATACCATGTTCTTATCAAGAACACAAACAGAGCCAAGAAATGTCAGCCCACAAGCCATTTTTTGTGGAAGTGGAGCCCTCTGGTACCAAGGCAATGAGAGGCACAGAAGGTTTCTTGCATCTGAGAGAAACCTGAACTACAACTTGGGGCTGTCTACAGCAGCAGGTAATCTCTGTATGCTCAAGGAAAGCCTCATCTATGACTGTACCTACGAGCAGGTTTTAGAAGCTTTGTTACATATTTAGTCTGTGTATTACAAGATGCTGAGGAAACAGACTGAAGCAGTTTCCATAAAAAATTAAGGAATCTCTCTCTAAAAAGACACAGGGCTTTATATAGCAATGCAAACACACATCCTGCTGCTTGTCACCCAAACACCGTAAGAGTTTGTGTGAATGTTAACCAGGCTGCAGGATTGCTTTGGCAAAACAGGGAAGTATTACTGCTCACATCAGTGAGCAAACTCGTATATACATCACATTTCAGACATCTGCTAGGTTGATATTTTTTTTTATTAGGTCCATGATAAGTCAATCACAAAATTGCTCATTCTCAAAATATTTAAGCTCCAGTACTACCACTGAACACCTCTTCATTGTACAACCAGCACTTCCCATTCAAGCCAAGAACAATATCTGTCAATACACATTCATTCACCTCACTTATAAAATCACAATGAAAATTACCAGAGGCAGAAAACAACTATTATGATAAATAATGAGCTTAAAAAAAACCCAGCATACACATACAGAGAGAATGAGACACTGATCCTTCTATGCTGCATGTTATTCAACAGGATTGTCAGTGCAATGCTGAACAGATCAATTTATTTCCCTTTCTTCTCTTCACTTAACTGGATTTTATATACAAAAGTAATTGTTCCTATAAGAAACAACCCTTGTCCATGGCTTTTGAGGTTCAAAGCCTCAGACCTACATCCTTACCACTATTCGGGTTACCATGGTAACAGATGATGGTGCCTTCTAAAAAATATACTATAATATTCTACAGTCAGAGCCCCAAATCATTCCCATAATATTAAAACTAGAGCACGTGGGCCTGCACACAGAGCATAACAGGCTTTAAAAGTCCAATTAAACAAGAAAAGCAGAGCTGAGGGACTTTCAGGAGGGTGGATGGTAAAAAAGGGCTCTGCATTTGTAAAAGAGAAGGATTATCCCTCCGAGATTCACAAATGCCTTTATACACACAGTGACCTTTCGTTGCCACTGTTGAAAGTGGCAGTTCCACAACATCACCTTCTTAGTATTAATTGTTTATGTATTAGAAAACAAATCGAGCCAGCCGGGGATAAAAATGAAGTGGAATTGTGGTGCTAACAGCTCCCCAGAGGGAGAGAAAAGTGATTATTGAGTTAAATGGCTGCATTGTTAACAATTGCCACACAGAGCAGCTCACTCAGAAAGGCCCGTTTTTCACTGCCAATTTACTGACAGGAAAATCTGAGTAAATGAACTCCTACTATATTAAAGCTTCCCCCAAAATTTCCTTGCAGTTTGCTCCCTTTTCATCTTCTCTCCTCTCTGGACGGACCCTATGGAATGAAATCTCAGTTGGCAGAACTTTATGGATGTAGCAGCAGCCTTTGAGAGCAGCCACACATCCAAACGTTCAGAAGCTCTGCCACAGTGAAACACGAAGCACAAGGGGAAAATTAAAGCAAACACTGACGTCAGAACAAAAACAAGTGTCAAATAATCTGGTGTTCAGGTCAACAGCCCCAGTGTAAACCCACTGTCCTGCTTTCCCCCGAAAGTTTTTTCGCAGCTCTAAGTGACTTTAATATCCCCATTTGTCCCTCTGTTGTGCTGAAAATGCTCACAGAACAGAGGACAGCAAAGTGCACAGCAACTGCAAGAATACCCCACATATTTGGTGGGAGAAGAGTTGCACATGAGCTTTCAGGAAAAGAACTTGGCTGTAAGCAAAGCTCCTTCATCCCTGAACTCCCGAAAGAAACGGGAACTACTAGAACTACCTGGTGTTACTTCTGTTCCTTCCCTGGGAAAATAATTAAATTAATAGCTGACCCTAAAACCATCAAGAAGTTTAGAACCTCAAAAGCATATCTTGAGCTGCAAATAAACACAGACTGCAGGGAACTGGAAGTAATTGCTGGGGAGAGGAGTTACAAATGGAGCAACACAGAAGTTATATAAAGAAATCAATGTTAACCAGCTCCCTCAATATGTAACAAGGTATTCTAGGAAGAAGCCATGAGCATTCTGCTGTCTCCTTGTAGTATTTCCAATTTTATATTGAGGATAATACGACAGCAGAAGCGAAAATTAGATAGGAACTGAATACATTTTGTCTTGACTTGTCTTGCCTACTTCTTAGCCCAAGTATCATTTAGGGAAATAAATAAAAAAACTCAGCCAACAACTTGCACAGTGAATTTTCGGGATGTTTAACAAAAGGCTGCTGAATAAACGCATTAGGCTTTGCAAAATAGTCAGAGACAGGAGGTATTTGCATCGTAATAGTTGTGGAGAGAGCACCACCTGATGGAAGATGGGGAAAGGCACCGATGGCAGCAACTGGAGTTGCTCCAAACTTGGCTGAAATTTCAGAGACAAAGTGTATCTGAAAAACTTTGCTTTTTACCATAAAAATACCAGCTATGTGGACACCGTTCAGATCGCTACACTTCACAGCAGATATTTAGTTTAAGACGAGAAAGCTTTTAATTTCAAAACCAAAAGCAGCTCAGAAAACTTTGTTATTAAAATCATCTCCTCTTACCATTCAAAGTAAGAAGCACGCTCAAATAGGAGGAGAAAGGTGATACTGATGATTAAAAAACCTCAGTCGCTTTTGCCGTTGAACTGATAATTAAAACGAACTATTTCACAGCTTTCCTAAAAATAATTGAAAACATCTGCCTAATCCTTAAATTTGCATATGTTGAGCTCATATTACATTATCTCTCTCAAATACAAAGTGTTTTCTGCCCCCTTAAAACTTTGCTATTTTCATTGAACACTTCTTTCCAAGCATCTGGCTAAATGATTCATCAAAAGCTCAGGATCTCATCTCAATTGATATGACAAGTGTCAAGAACACAAAAACAGTTGGAAGAGAGAGAAAAGGGGGGAAGGAAAATATCTCCACATATTGCTTAGTCAAGGCAGCAGCTATTTAACTAGGTTAGATTTCCCAGCCTCTCTAATAAATCTGGCTCTGTGCAGTTGCCTAGCAATGTAAACAAGATCCTGGTGGTGTCAAAGTGAGCCAGATTGACGAAAACATCTCCTCCACCGAGGGTCTTGCCCGACCCTTCTCACCCAGCCTTGTCTTGGAGCCAGACTGCACCCAAGGACTCGGAGGAAGGTGTACACGGGGCTCAGCATCTCCGGCACTCCACTATTGCTGCTTTAAAGCAGCGAGACAGAGTCATTGGAGCTCTCGGTCTTCACTAAGAAAAATCTTCCACTGTTGGAGATGAACTCAACTTAGTTTTGTACCTCCAACACGCCTAAGTCACGCTGAAATTTATCCCTATGCTAAGCAACGTTACCCACGGAAATTTTGTCTTAAATATACAGATGGGAAAAGAAATATTTTAAAATGGAGTCAGAAGAAAGTTACAACCCTTTATTTTTTACCATAAAGACAAACTGCAGCGAGAAAATAATTGTGGTATTACACCATCCAAGAGAAAACACAAGCCCAGTATATCTTTAGTTTACCTAGAAAATAGCGCAAGAGGAGAAAACTAGCTCCTATAAGCACCTGTCATCTTCAAGTCATTCAAACTATGCCTAAAGGCACTCGTAGGAGGGGGGAAATAGCCGGCTACTATTACTGTGCACATGCCAGGGAGCAAAGTACTCCTTAACACCAGAGTGCCATGGAAAGTGACAACTGGGAAGGAGCCCCCCGAGAAACTTACTGGGGCTGCGAGACACAAGGAGACAAACAGCTGCCACTGAACTTCCCACACCAAGCCCAGACCCCCTTCTCCCGACCGGAGGGGAAAGGCAGCGGCTCCCCCGCAGGATGCAACTCCTGCGAGCCCTGCACTCGCAAACGCTTTTCGCCACCAAAAAAAAAGCCTCAAATACCGTTAATCCGAAAATAAAGGCGATGCTTTCACCCCTTGCCACACGCAACTTTGGGAGCGGCGAGTCCCTCCCGACCCTCAGCCCGGCGGGACCCCGCGGAGCCCCGCGCAACCCCCGGAGCTTTCGGAACCAGTTGGTTCGGAACCAAGGGCTTCTCTCTCCGCCGGCCAGAGCCTTCCATCCTCGCCTGGCACCGGGAGCTGCCCGCGAGGCCGCGGGGCTGGAAGAAGGGATGAAGCGCAGAGTTGGGTCTGCGGGCAGAGCATCTCCAGCCGGGAGATGGGCGAGCACGGACCTGCCGGGCACGGGCAGCACTCACCTGGGAAGACCTGTCCCTCCGCCCTGGGCAAGAGCTGCAGGAGAAAGACGATCGCGGCGACGCCGGGCATCCTTCCCCGGAGTTCACCTGCCCTCCGCGCTGCCGCGGAGCCGCTGCCTCCCCGCCGCTCTCCCCCGCATTGGTGGCTCTGCGCGGCCCCGGAGCCGCGGAGCTGTTTCGGCGGAGCCGCGGGAGTGGCGGCGGGCGGGGAGCGGCAGCTGCCCCCGAGCCCAGCGCCGGCCGCGCCCGCGCAGAGCCGGCCCCGCTGCCCCGGGGGCACCCCCGGTCCCCTCCCCCGGAGGAGCGGCTGCCTCGGCGGGGGGCGG
>VYZS01013045.1:32141-45508 GCA_013400695.1 Neodrepanis coruscans | reverse complement strand
TTTTTTTTAAATAAAACAACATTAGGTAGAAATTTTTACATAAAAAACCAAAATCAAACCCTCAAAAGCAAAAAAACAACCCAACACCAAACCCCAGAGCATTGATATCAGATATGTCTAATAATTACAGAAAGTAGTTCGCTTCATGTGCATCTTAGGGAAAGTTAATTTGCTTTTCTGTAACACAAATAAAACTGACTCTAGCGTTGATTTTATTTATTCTTTTTTTAGTTATAATCTTAGTTGTAAGTTAGCATTAGAAGGATTTGTAGCAGGTGTACATATAGCGTAATTTTAAAGATGTAAATTATATCTTTACTGGCATTTCCATTCTTTTGTTTAGACTTCCAGTTTATTAAAGTCACAGCATGATCCATATGAATTGACTCAGATTCCACACCATAACTTTGATAGAACAGAGACTTTTACTCCCTTTTAAGTAAGAGAACCAGTCTACATATCAGGACCTGCTGTAACACCAGTGAGTTCACCTTTTCTCTGAGAAAGGTATTTTTCCAATGGATACAAAAACTAAGTGGTAATAGTATTTGTTTATATTTTTGCTACTTCATTGTGATTTGGAGTTGTAACTTCAGCAACAGAGGTTGACTACTTGACTGAGAAGAGCATTGCCTGACTAAAAAAGAAAATGTGAGCTGGTTTATAGAGGACTCTGCTGCTAATAAATATCAATGTCAAGATTCTGCTCAAACTACATTTGCAGTAACTTCAGTCTTCAGAATGTGTTTCTTCAGAGCACAGCATAAGGCTTCTGAATAGTAGGTTGATGAATTAATGCTCAAAACCTTACACTGAATGCTGAAAAATGTATTATAAAGTGATACTTTATTTTTATGCTTATCATCAGGAATTTTAATCCTGAATCTGTTTCAGTAACATTTACTTAAATATCATTTGCTTGTAAAATAACCCCCCTGTAAACAGTGATTATTCTCTTTGTCCAAGGCCATTTGCTTTACTTCTGGCAGTTGCCTGGGCACAGAAGCACTGCTCGGGAGAGGATGTTATAAAGGGACATTTTGTTGTAGTCAGTATTGTTTTCATGGCAGATGAAGCCTAACCATGGGGCATGTCTGAAGCATTAGATCTAAGCCCTAAGGAACCATGTAATTCTCCTTTGATTAACTGAAGTCTTTGCCTGTATTGCAAAGGGGCTAAGAAAGCATGCTAAGAAAGGGACCATGGGTCAAGCAAGTTGGATCCCTGCTTCTCCATGCTACTTAATAAGCATCTAATTTCTAGGCTCTGCTTTGGGCAGTAGAAGTTGGCTCTTTCTGAGCAATGCTCAGCTTTAGTTTGTCAGACAGTTCATTCCAGGAACAGGGTCCAAAAGGACAGTGGATAGCACTGCAGAGTTGGGCTCAACTCCATATCCTCAAACACTGAGGTAACCTCACATTACACCCCATTCATGCAACACAGGATTCGGCATCACCCTAAAACAGCAACAATTGCAGATTGGTCTGCAACAGAGAGGTATTTCGAAAACTGCTCAAAAATTGCCAGCTGAGACAATTAAGTCTATGCAAAAGAGCCCCAGACAGGCATGCATCCTTGGACCTGGTCTGTGGGTTCAGTCAGACAGTCTGGTAGAAAAAGGAAATGCAAACCAATGTGAAGACAAGCAGAGTGAGTGATACTAACAAGGTTGGTTAGATATTGCTTCATTTCTTATGTCTGACTGGACTAATTAACATGATTTTAACATTTTAATTGAGTAAGGTGATGTTACCTTCAAAGACTTACATGATGTAAAAATTATTTTGGGTATCTTAGCAAACTTGGTGGAATGAAATCTTAACCAAGGAGTACTGGTCTAGTCCAACCACTGGAACATGGGTCAGGAGCACTCCAACAGGCTTTCCAAAATGCATTCCTCCGTGAAAGCATTTGGTCTAGGAGCTGCCTGTAGGAAGTACTCATTTGAGAAAAGCCTCTCCTGTTGAGTGTTATCCCCAACTTCCATGCAGGAAAGGAAGGCTGGAAGTAGGACTGAAGACTGAAGGACAAACTGTACTCTACTGAACAACGATCGTGAAGTTAAATTCCCTTAAAGAACAGACAGTGGGGGTGGAAATGTATGTTGTGGAATGCGTACAACACAAGCTTCAAGTATGGTACAACTATGTAATTACAGGTTTTTCTTCGGCTTGATGGGCCCAAATCCAAAAGTAGTGCTCAGTCAAAAATAAGCTCAGGGGTACAATGACTGGAAGCTGTCTGGAAATTCCAGGTGAGTCATGCGAGATGAAGTACCTTCTTCGTTGTTCTCTATAGTGGCTTGAGAAACACCTACAACTAAATGTTTTGTCTTCTAGAAATAAATACCTAACTCTCTGGGAAATCTCACGAACTCTCTTCCACAGATGGAGGTAGTATGGAGAAAGTAAACATGGAGGCAGAGCTGTTTTTTTTATGGAAGTGTCAACACTTCTGGTGAGAATCTAACAGATCTGGACTTAGATGGGGCAAAAAAATCACATAAAAGCAGGAATCTGCTCTCCCTTTCTGAAGTCACATACTGTACAAAAACACATAATTCTAATATATGTAATTATTAGTAAAAAGTGGGAAGCATAATCCTATGTCTTCCTATGAGGGACTGGTGAGAACTGAAAAGACTAAAGTTTCTTGGTGGTATTAGATCTTTTTTTCAGATGAAAGTATTTTAAGTAGAAAAAGCTAATTTAAAATAAATATGCTGCTGTTTAAAAACTATTTGCCATCATACTAGACCACAGACTCATTTTTCTTAGAAATTATCTTTTCTAAACATAAGTGTTTAAAATTACTAAGATGCATTTCTAGAAAAAGATTCATGCTAAAGAGGTAACTTGACTTGTCTACTATAGCAAATACATTTAAGTAAATATATAAAAAAGAAAAATACTTTTAAGGATGTTTTGTTTAATCCTTTCCTACCTTCCATTGCTTGGGTAGGACTTATCTCCCTTTCCTAAGTGTCATTTAAAATTCAAATAAAGAATGTGTGCTCTGTCAGTTAAATTTCATTTTGAGAAAAGCAATAAATCACTGTACCTCTGGCTGGTAATTCTTCCTCACAAAAAAAGCCAGGATACGCTTTTGGTTCCAAGGATCAACAAAAATTTATGTCAACTTCATGAAAATATAATACAAAAGACTCATTTTGCCATGGGGACACTATCTTATAAAAAATAAAGATACAGCATAAAAATTGTGGGAACACTATAAAAATAAAACTCCATGAAATTTCAATTAGAACAGGAATTCTTCATTTATACTGCTGTAAAAATGCATGTAATGTAAACTAAGATAATGTGAAGGTACACCAAATTTTAGTCATATTTTTAAATATAGAGATGATTCAGGACACTTTATTAAATATACCAGTAAGACTGTTATTTGAATGGATTCTCTGATTATCCATTTTTACTGACTATTCCCTTTTCTCTTTTTAAGAAGGTATCTTCTGTAAAACTGCACGCAATCAGAAGGATTTTTGTGCTTGAAATACAACTTCAGTGTTTCCGACAAGTGTTTATTCAAGATACAGAATGACTGTTCACTTTAGAAGTGTTTCTGATATGCTAAGTTTTATTGTACACTCAATCTATTTTATCCAGGAAGTCTGAGCTACAGAAGCTAAATCCTTTTTATTGTTTTATATTACTAGAGTAATACAAAAATATACCAATACAACTTAATTTACAGCAGGAAAAAAAGAAGCCATGCTACACTTGGATTAAAGTCTACATCTATATACAGACGTGTCCATTTAACTAAGCTTAAAAAAACTCAACCCCAATGTTATGGGGTGGGAACCAAGTTCCTGAAGTTAAAACTGTTTTCCCTTTTCCCCCATTTTTCCCCCTCTCTCCTGGGGGATGGGGAGGAGGCTTTTGGATTTTTTTTGAGGGTTTCTAGGGGTTTTCTGTGAAGGGGGGAGGGAAGACAGGCTGGCAGAGGCGACTGCCACCTCTCCCCCCCAAGTCGGTCCACCCTGTGGGCACGGCCCCGCTGCCATGGATGGGCGGCCCAGTGCTGTGGCTGCAGTCTGTCACTGGTTCGTGGTGGCGGTGAGTACTGCTGTGTGGGACAGGACTGGCCTGGCTCACGCCGCGGGGGGCCAGCTCGGCTTGTGGACGGCGGCACCTGGTGCGGCAGGTGCAGTGCCCCAATCCCCCCGGCTGCTGGCAACATGGCTGCTGCGATCGTGGCATCGCCCCAGCAACTGGCCGCGGCGGGGGAGCACGGCTGAATACCGGCAGGTTCAGCTTGGTTGTTCTCGGCGCTGTGCACATGCGCAGTGGGTTTTGCATGAGGCGCAGCACCAGGCAGCGAGTGTCGGTGGCCCTTCGCATCATGGGTACCACCCCACCATAAGTGGCTACTGCTAGCACAGGTTGAGGGCAGCCCGGTGTCGGTATCGGGGCTTGCGGAGCACCCCATGGTGTCTGCAGGTGGCCCCCATTTTCCCCTCNAACACAACTTAATTTACAGCAGGAAAAAAAGAAGCCATGCTACACTTGGATTAAAGTCTACATCTATATACAGACGTGTCCATTTAACTAAGCTTAAAAAAACTCAACCCCAATGTTATGGGGTGGGAACCAAGTTCCTGAAGTTAAAACTGTTTTCCCTTTTCCCCCATTTTTCCCCCTCTCTCCTGGGGGATGGGGAGGAGGCTTTTGGATTTTTTTTGAGGGTTTCTAGGGGTTTTCTGTGAAGGGGGGAGGGAAGACAGGCTGGCAGAGGCGACTGCCACCTCTCCCCCCCAAGTCGGTCCACCCTGTGGGCACGGCCCCGCTGCCATGGATGGGCGGCCCAGTGCTGTGGCTGCGGTCTGTCACTGGTTCGTGGTGGCGGTGAGTACTGCTGTGTGGGACAGGACTGGCCTGGCTCACGCCGCGGGGGGCCAGCTCGGCTTGTGGACGGCGGCACCTGGTGCGGCAGGTGCAGTGCCCCAATCCCCCCGGCTGCTGGCAACATGGCTGCTGCGATCGTGGCATCGCCCCAGCAACTGGCCGCGGCGGGGGAGCACGGCTGAATACCGGCAGGTTCAGCTTGGTTGTTCTCGGCGCTGTGCACATGCGCAGTGGGTTTTGCATGAGGCGCAGCACCAGGCAGCGAGTGTCGGTGGCCCTTCGCATCATGGGTACCACCCCACCATAAGTGGCTACTGCTAGCACAGGTTGAGGGCAGCCCGGTGTCGGTATCGGGGCTTGCGGAGCACCCCATGGTGTCTGCAGGTGGCCCCCATTTTCCCCTCGGGCCTTGGCCAATTGGTGGTCTACCGCCATTTTGCCTCGTGGCGAGGTCTCGCAGGGGGTGGTTCCCAGGTGCTGGCTACCCAATTCGAGGCGACCTGTGCCTGGGAGGATCTCTGAGATCACGTGAGATTGGATCTCTATAAAATGGCGATCCCAGAGGCCATCTTCTCTTTCGGGATTCAGTGGCTGTTGGAATAACATCCTCACTCGACTTGGTGTTTTCTCAGCGGCATGGGCGNGACAGGCTGGCAGAGGCGACTGCCACCTCTCCCCCCCAAGTCGGTCCACCCTGTGGGCACGGCCCCGCTGCCATGGATGGGCGGCCCAGTGCTGTGGCTGCGGTCTGTCACTGGTTCGTGGTGGCGGTGAGTACTGCTGTGTGGGACAGGACTGGCCTGGCTCACGCCGCGGGGGGCCAGCTCGGCTTGTGGACGGCGGCACCTGGTGCGGCAGGTGCAGTGCCCCAATCCCCCCGGCTGCTGGCAACATGGCTGCTGCGATCGTGGCATCGCCCCAGCAACTGGCCGCGGCGGGGGAGCACGGCTGAATACCGGCAGGTTCAGCTTGGTTGTTCTCGGCGCTGTGCACATGCGCAGTGGGTTTTGCATGAGGCGCAGCACCAGGCAGCGAGTGTCGGTGGCCCTTCGCATCATGGGTACCACCCCACCATAAGTGGCTACTGCTAGCACAGGTTGAGGGCAGCCCGGTGTCGGTATCGGGGCTTGCGGAGCACCCCATGGTGTCTGCAGGTGGCCCCCATTTTCCCCTCGGGCCTTGGCCAATTGGTGGTCTACCGCCATTTTGCCTCGTGGCGAGGTCTCGCAGGGGGTGGTTCCCAGGTGCTGGCTACCCAATTCGAGGCGACCTGTGCCTGGGAGGATCTCTGAGATCACGTGAGATTGGATCTCTATAAAATGGCGATCCCAGAGGCCATCTTCTCTTTCGGGATTCAGTGGCTGTTGGAATAACATCCTCACTCGACTTGGTGTTTTCTCAGCGGCATGGGCGGCGTGGCGCTTCAGTGGCAGCGGCAAGGGCTGAAGACCACAACCTTCTATCAGCTGTGGTATTTTTTCCTGCCCTGGGGTAGGGGGCATCTCCCTGGGTCCTTTAATTTTCCCATGATTTTCAGGAATCCCTGCCGAGGACCCAGTGCCATCCTAGCTTCCTTCCTCACCCAGCTGCTGGCCTCAGAAGAGCTTAATTTGTCTGTCTTTGCATTTGTATTGTCGGTTTGTGTGTGTGTTTAGAATAAAACTTGTGGTTTTTTGTGTGTGTGTCATTTTTTTTGGTTTTCTATTGGGTTTCTCTTGTCACAGTTATGCCCCCTGGGGTCGAAACCAAGACACCGAAGAACCCATGGCTCATTAAACATGAGGTCCTCTGGCTTTCTTTCACCATGGCATTATTTTAAAGTATAACTCACCTTCAGAAATGTACTTCACACTAGTTACTTCATGACTCTTGTTTTTTAGATCATCCATTCTACACAGCCATGTTACCACATAGAATTACTGGAATCAAGACTCCAGCTATTTAATATATACACAAAGTGATTAATCTCAGGCTTTAGGAATACAATGCATCAAGTGTGCCCAAGTGGATGGGTCACAAGGAACAGCAAAGCAGTGCTTGGCATTTTATACTGTATGGTGAACCTAAGTGGACAAAAAATGTTTTCTCAGTAATAGGTTATTGAAAAAACTCAAACCATCCACTGAATATATAAGGCTTCATGGCTGCTCCTGATATAAATTATGACACACCAATTTGAAATGTTAAGACACTTGCTGCATAGAAGTGCAAAGGCATGCTGGATCCTCTGACGTCACACCCAGGGTTTCCATCCAGGAAAGAGTTGGCTCAGATTTTTAGGGTCCATGGCCTGCTGTATGAGGAGGTTTACCTGCCCTCCCACACTGAGCACTGTTCCCTCCTCCACACCTTTTAGCTTCTCCTGAAGTCTCATCAGAACACGCTCAGCCACTTTGTTAAAACTCTGGTCATCACTGCTGGCAGAATAAAAAAAGAAAAACAGATGCTCTAGGTACAGATCCTGAACAACATGAGCAACATTTGATGAGAAAACAGTAAAGCAAAGCGTCAGTGTAAGCAGAAGGACAGTAAGAAAAAAATCTTGAACCTGGCTTTTCTTTTACACTCCTGTGGATCAGTACTGAGTGTAGAGCTCATGTCAGCTTCATCCTCCGGTCTCTGCTGCAAATACAAAGCTTTCAAGGGATTCATGGTCCAGTCGAAAAGAGGATCATAGAGCAGCACCTACAGAGTATATAAACCTCTTTTTAATTTATAAACCTCTTTTCAATTTAAACTGTTAATTATAGCTAATACAGTGCCCTAGTCCTGTTGGTAACACTCACACTAACCGCAATATTAGGAGGTTAGGTGTTTTTTTTTTATTAAACCAGTAAAATTGGGCTAAATTGCTTAGTAGACAATCTAACAATAAAAATGCATCTGATACTTTGCAGGTATTTGTGTTGTTCATACTTCACTCCATTTTGTCCCTCAGTCCTGTCTCAGCAGTGTATAAGTCATTTTTTAACACATTTTTAATACACTGATATGCACTACCTAAGGAAATAGTTCTCATAGAAATTGCTAACTGGTTATAATTTTACTGAAGATTTCCTGAAGAATTACCAAATCTGGCAAACACTACTACCTTCAAATTCAGTACAAAACACCTTAAATGAGTATTTGGTGTAGTAAAGCATATGAAGACAAAACCACGAAACTGAATACATTCTGGAAGGTTACTGTCCAAAAGAACGAAAAAAAAATGCTTACCTCTACAATAGTCAGCAAAGCTTCTTGAGAATTTCTCATAACAGCCATTGTCTTCTCACAGCATCTAAAAATATTTTACTGTATTTTAGGTTCTTTCTGGTAAAATGTAATGGTCTTTTCACAATTTAAATAATGGATATTTGTGCTCTACTTAATAGCTTAATTTCTAACATAAGAGTAACCTCTCTGATATTTCCATTTTCCTCAACATGTAAAACAAGAAGGAGACTGGGCAGTTTGTTCATTATATTCTCTAAGAGAAAGGGATGACCTGTCTCACTGTCTGTTTCTATACAGAGAATTAACCACTGAGTTAACAGTGACTGTTGAGGTGTGCCGTGATGGCAGAATTGCTTGGCTGAATGAAAATATGTATGCCAGAGATGCTCTGCAACATATCGGAGAGTCTTGGTTGAGTTCCTTTACATAAAATGAACAGTAGCCAGACATTAAGCAATCTCTGAAATCTCTGCAACTAGTTTAGATACAGAAGTGGTTATTCACTCCTACATCCACTCCCAAGCAAACTAAGCTTGCGTAAGGAATGTAGAAGCTTTCTATGGGGCAGGTACTCCAGTGAAAGAGGGATTAGGCCTCCTGTCTACGTCAGGATGAGAACACATACCCCAAAGTTAACTAACCATGTTCACACCCAGTCCTGAAAGGACTTGTTTATGCATTTACACTGGTACTTTTAATTACAAGTCAGTCTGGCTGAGGCAGAAACAGTACCTGCACCAGTGTCTTTTATACTGTATTTACTTCAGCTGGAGCCTAGCAATTCATATTTTTCTGCACCACATGACAAGAGTTTCAGAAGTAACACAAAACTGTGAATTTAGAATAGAAGTGGTAGTGACTATTCCCTCATGGGGCAAAGGTGTCCTAAGAACTACTTATTAACATTAATTGCTGCCTTGGAAAGACAACACTTACATGACATACTTTTTTAAAGCCATTAAATTTGGGGTTTGCAAACACGATGCTCATGAACATCATCAAAGTCTGGAATGAGAAAAATGTCCTACTTCTTAGGGCTCTCATGGGTCATTTGCAGGATAGAGGATGGAGGTTGACAGAAACTCAACTCTTTTGGGATTTTTCTGTTTTGCAGTTCAAATCTAGTGTGGCATTTATATTCTGCACTTGCAAAGCAATATCAAATATATGATCCAAAAGGGGGAAAAGACTCCAAATCACTTACATTAAACTAACCAGAAATTAGAGTCAAAACAAAATGGTTCAAAGACATTTAACAGCTCCAAATATGTAGTATAGCTCAGACAAAAATATGTAGTTCTGAAGGAAAAAAAAATCATCATTCTAAATCAATGGTTAGCTGTGGAGCCTTTGGAAACACTGAGTCCACCCTGAATTCCACAAGAGGGCGACAATAACCCATTAGCTAGTGAAGACTATGAAACAGTGAGCAACAATAATGAACTTGCAATTGGTTAAATAAATATGAGCACATGAGTTAAAGGTCAGCATATAGGTTTGAATGTTATCAACAGAAATCCAAACCTAGTCTCAAGCCTCAGAACTATTTAACAAGTAAAACAGTCATGATGCCGGAAATACTCTGCTGCCTCCTTATCCCTATGCAATACAGGAGGCACTTACCTTCTGAAGACTCCTTCCACGCCAGTAATACCCATTCCATCCACTATGTCCCTGGTTAATCTAAATGGAACAGTCTCAGGTGTGGGAAGAATTTTACCTTGCTCAAAAGCAACCCCTAAATGAAAGGATAATAAACACTTTAAAAAATGTTAAAGTAAAGAAAAATTGAGGCTCTCCTGCCTGTCCCACTTACCCAGATCTATATGCACTAGTTCTGCTGTTTGTTCATCTATCAAGATATTCTGAACATGTCTGTCTCCAAGTCCAAGAATGTAGCCAACTGAAACAAAAAGGAAGTGCTGAAACCATACTTATGTGTCACAAAACCCAAAGAAAGCTTAAGAAAGATTATTAAAATCATTGTAACAGATGCAAACAAATGACAAGTGAGACTATTTCTTCCCCCATAGAGAGATATTACCCCAGGAAAGAGCAAATGCCATTCCACAAATCCAAAAAGAAAAATTTAAATGAATGCAATTCCAAACCCATTATTTTCATACAGATGTAAATTGTTTTATCTACTCCACAGACTTCTTGCTCATTTCATTTCATAGATAGTAGATGATCAAATACTGCAGCTTTAAAAAAAAAAAGATTAAAATCAAGTGTATAATAAAATTAGGTTTTGTCACTACTACTATTTTAGTTAAAAAAACAGAAACAAAACAACAAACCAATAACTGACGTTTGTCTAAGTCAGTTTTAAAAACCCCAGTGATCTGAAATATAAGATCTTTCATATAAACATATTTCAGTGCTTTACTGTCCTTAAATGTAGAAAACCTCCAAATTATATTTGCAATTTACACCCATTACTGTTTTTATTAGCTGATGGACATGGACAGCTGCAACATTTCCTACAAAAATCTTTCATCTGAATTCTGTTAAACTGTAGCTTTACTTCAATTTTTTTTCAGCAATAAAGGAAGTGTATAAACACGTTAGCATCTAAAATAGGATCTACTGCCATGTGTACAATATACTAACAAATGTCTATGAAAGACTCAATACAGAACTGAGCCATCCAAAGAAAATCCACAATCCAAGAGTACCTATGTTTCTTTATTAAGACACAAAAAAAGGAAAAATGCCAGAGCCTAAATAACCATTTCAGCCAGTTAATGATGCCAGTACAAAAAAAAGAAAAAAGATTGAGCTTTTCAACTCAGTTAAAACATCTGAGGCTACACATGAAATGAGTAAATGTTAAAACAACAGAAATAAATAAGTCATGTAGAAATGTTAAAAACCCCTACTAAAACCTAAAAATACAAACCACTGTATAAAACAGAGACACAGAATTTCATTCTATGTTTCTATTTCAGCACAAAGGAGGGTGGGGAGGAATGAATCAGAAACCTTGATTACAAAAATAATGCTCGTGTTCTTGCTGGCATTTTTTGCTCTCTACTATGTCTTTTGTGACATGTGACAAAAGCAGAACAGTCACTACCTCTGAAGTGGCATAAACTCTTCAGTCACATAATCTAAAAAGCCAATATAAGTAAGTTAGTAGAATACCTATAGAAGACGTTGCCACACTACGAGTGTATGCCAATCGTTTTTCAAACCACACAGCTGGATTCAGGAATTTTTCCATGCAGAAATACCGAAACACCGGTTGAAAATTCTCACAGACTTTCATGAAGATTCTGTATTTCTCTTCAGGTTGTTTCTTTTGTGCTTCCTTTAAACATATAAGAAATGTTTTACCCATGACTAACTGCTTTGGAAGGAAACTACATCTTCCTTTGAAAGGAACAGATTCCTACTTTCTAGCCCCTCACCTCCATCAAATGCTGTTCTCCCTCCTTTCTGAATTATTGTCATTTTTACAGCAATTATCAGTGCACCTATTCATCTGTTTTACTAAACAATTCTATTTTCATGCACAACTCTCGGCCTAAAAACCACACTTCTATTTCTTTGGTTCAGCAGGTGCACGTATTTTACAGGTATGTACAGGTAAATGCATCTTGTTGGGAGACACTTCCCTTCTTTGCACTCTGTTCTGTTACCTTTGCTTATCAGATGGCTTCATGTCACTGTGAGAAAGTCATTCTCACTCATTCACATGCAAAAAATACACAAAGCCAAAGTTAAATATACTTTTATCCTGTTAATACTATATATATTTAAAAGGAAATAATTTCTTGCACAATCATGAATATATAAAGAAACAGGTAAACCTGTCTTCAATTTTCTAAACTTATGGAGAGGCGGTCTGTGGAACTAAACTAGAAGTCTGAATATCTCTTTGTTCCATGCCACTGATCATATTTGTTATCCATACACTAAATGTATAGTACATAATTCGCCATAAATGCCCCTGGCCCCCTCAGTCTCCTCAGAATATATTATGAGACAGCTATTTTTTTTGTGGTTTTTTTTTAAAGTTATTTTGACTCACCATCATTATTTTTTGACACTGATAACCAGAGTAATCTTCTGGCCTGTATCTCTTATGAGCTCCTTCTTCGACATTCACAAGAAATTCCCCAATGGGAGTTGTTCCTGAACACCACTCCAGAACACCACTTCTCTGGGAAAGGGGAACCACCTGTAAAAACAAAACCATGGCTGCATGGGTAAGGTTTATACACACAAAACTATGAATAAGCACGCTGCAGAGCATGGACGCACATTTGTGTTTGTTTATAAAGACAAAAAAGGACAAACCATACAGCTGACCAAAATACATGTTTTAAATGCACATATATATACATATAAAAACTCACTCAAATTTTTCCTACCAAATACTTGTAGTTTTTTTACTAGCCCAGAGAACCTCCCACTACATACTTCAGCATAACTTAATGATTCTCCTCAATATGCATGTTTGCATTGGTATTCTGGATGACCCACAACAGCCAGCAGGTCATTCTGCTGGAATGGGATAACATGGGCACTGTGCAAATTGCACATAAAAAGTAAAATCTTGAAAAAACACATGGCAGCTGCGTGAATATATTAGGCTTGTCTTAGCCTGCCTCCCACCCCAGGGAACAGCTGCTCACTGCATGACTGGCTGTAATAGTTACAGCAATTGTAGCACTGGCCAGAATAAACAATCTCCTGTCCTCAGGCAAAACAGCTACTGCCTGTTTCCTTCGATTTCCTTTTCTTATGAAAGTCTTTATCTCAAAATGCAACACCCATTTCCTTTTTCTCTGCTGTCATTCATTTCTACACACATAAAAATCTGAGTCTTAATTGAAAATTATTCCAAAAATATGACTTTAACTCTGCCTCTAAAACCACACTAGCAATTCAGATAAGCACCTTTAGACATTCCAGAGTGCACATTTCTCATTTGTCAAAGGCAAGAACTTATCCTTTGAGAGTACTTATTCAGAGGTTATTTTCACAGCTATTATTACAATCCTAAGCACATAAAATGGAAGGAGGAAGAGAAAGTTCCTATTCAAATACATTTTCTGCATTCACAGTAAGAGTGTATTGCCGTATTCCCAATTCCAACAGAAAGGTTGTGCAATTCAAATTCTGCATGAACAGATCCTAAATGAGACTTCTGGACTGAACTGTAGGGGATATTACAAGACTAAAATTAATTAATTAATGAATATCATAAGACAAATTAATGAGAATTCATAAACTTGTATGCTCAAGTTTAATTATTAGAAACAATTCAAGGAC
>VYZS01013042.1:0-13909 GCA_013400695.1 Neodrepanis coruscans | reverse complement strand
TCTTTTCCATCCCCTTAGCAGCGAAGTGTAAGCCACAATTCATGTTCACCTGGAAGCAGGTTCAGAATACATGGAATCGCCTGCCACAGGGATGGAAGCACAGCCACACTCTCTGCCATGGACAGATTGAGATGACACTCCAGAACATCTACAGTATATCGATGACATTGTTGTGTGGGGGACACAGCTGAGGAGATATATGAAAAAGGGAAAAAGATCATTGCGATTCTACTTGGAGCTCGTTTTGCCATTAAGTGAAGTGAAGGCGCCTGCCCATAAGATCCAGTTCCTGGGGGTGAAGTGGCAGGATGGGCATCGTCAGATCCCATCTGAGGTGATCAACAAGATTGCAGTGATGTCCCAACCGACCAGTAAGAAAGAGACCCAGGGTTGGTGCCATTGGTTTCTGGAGAATGCACGTGTTCAAATATAGTCAGATCATGAGTCCCCTCTACTTTGTGACAAGGAAAAAGAACAGTTTCAGGTGGGGCCCAGAACAGCAGCAGGCTTGTGATCAGATCAAGCATGAGATTGCCCATGCAGTGTCACTCGGACCAGTCAGGAGAGATCTGGATGTCAAGAATGTGCTATATTCCGCTGCCAGAAACCAGGGGCTGTCCTGGAGACTCTGGCAGACGTTACCTGGTGAGTCCCGAGGCTGGCCTCTCGGTTTCTGGAGCCGAGGCTACAGAGGGCCTGAGGCTAACTACACACCTACAGAGAAAGAGATCCTAGCAGCCTATGAAGGGATCCAGGTGGCCTGGGAGGTGATTGGCACTGAGACACTGCTCCACCTGGCACCGTGACCACCAGTCCTGCAGCAGATGTTCAAATGGAAGGCTCCATCCACGTACTGTGCCACCGATGCCGCTTGGATCAGAAGTCCCAACTGAGCTGGGATGTTGGAAATCATCACGGACTGGTCCAAAGATAAGTCCTTTGACTTGACAGATGACAGCGAAGAAGAAAAGATGACACGTGCAGAAGAGGCTCCAGCATACAATCAGATATCAGATTAGGAAAAGCATTACGTTCTCTTCACTGATGGCTCCTGTTGGCTAGTAGGGACAAAATGAGAGTGGAAAGCTGCTGAGTGGAGGCCAACACGACTTGTCATGCAGGCCACCAAAGGGGAAGGTGGGTTGAGCCAGCTTGCCGAGCTTAAGGCTGCGCAGTTAACGTTGGACATTGCCGAACGAGAGAGATTGCCAAAACTGTATCTGTACACTGACTCATGGCCAATGCGCTATGGGGTTGGCTAGATTGGTGGAAGAAAACGCAGTGGCAGCGCAGAGGAAAACCCATCTGGTCAGCTGATATATGGAAAGACATTGCCGCCAGGGTAGAGAATCTGACTGTCAGAGTTTGGCATGTAGATGCACACGTTCCCAAGAGTCGAGCCAATGAGGAGAGCCACAACAATGCTCAGGCAGATCAGGCAGCTCACACTGAAGTGTCACAGGTGAACCTGGACTGGCAGAAGAAGGGAGAGCTGTTTTTAGCTAAATGGGGCCATGATGCTTCTGGGCACCAGGGTAGGGATGCCACCTACCCTGGGCACAGGACTGAGGAGTGGATTTAACCATGGATTGTATTTCTCAGGTTATCCATGAGTGTGAGATCTGCGCTGCAATTAAACGGGCCAAATGAGTGAAGCCCCTGTGGTATGGTGGGAGGTGTAGTAAGTATAGGTATGGGGAAGCCTGGCAGGTCGATTACATCAGTCTGCCAAAGACCTACCAAGGTAAAGCCATGGTGGAACCACAGTGCTTACCATGGTGGAAGCCATAGCTGGGTGGTTGGAAATGTACCCTGTTCCACACATGATGGCTCAGAATAGGATCATGGGCCTGCAGAGACAAGTCCTGTGGTGACATGGTACACCTGAGCAAATTGAGACTGAGACATATGGTCACTTCCACCTTTGTTGGTTTTGCAGGCAGTGGACAACTATTGTAGCAATCTGCTCACTTCCTTTGAACCTTTTTTATTTGAGCCTTATTTTGGCCATTTAGTTCTGAAATCATTCTTCGTGATGCTGTTAAGGAGTCTGTAATTTGTTCACAGGATGCAAGTTGTTCTTTTACCCATCCACTTATAGCAAAATATTCTAATTGCTTTTCTTATGTGTTGATATGCATTTTATTATTTCATTTGGGAGATATTTAGTTCTTTTTGAATATGTAAATCAATAATTATTGTGAAACAAAATTCATTAAGAATTAGTTAATCATTAAGAAAGCAACTGAAATAGAAAACCTGAACTGTGATTAAGCATTTTCAGTAAAAAGGTGTTTGACCTGATCAGAGTTGATGCAGTATCTAAGTGATTTAGTTTTCATGACCAAAATTTTCTTGCTAAAATTCTCATAAATTACTGTTCTAGAAGAACATTTCTTAGCATTGTTCTGTATTGCTTTATAATGTGACAAACACAGTACATTCCAGCTACTGAATCATGCTCACCTTCATGCTTGTTTTGGTCAGTAACAAGAGAATACTTACATATATTCTCTACACTCCCTAACTATTTGATTTATCTTATTATTTTGTGCCAAGATGCTCTGTTTTTATACATTTCCTGCACTTTGCATATCTAGTTTGCGTTGTGATTCAGGGACAATAGTCACTATCAGCATCTTCCATTTTGTTGTGTTTAACATTACCTGGGGTTTTTTTGCCTTGTTGTCCTTTTTATATCTTTCCACCTTGCCTTTGTTCTTTACGAAGTACTCCCAGTGCAATAAAAGATTGCTGCATTTGTCAGGTTTCACTGGGGCATTCAAACATTTCATACTGTGAAGTATTGTATTATTGCAGCATCAAGCACTTCAGATGAGCATGATGAATGACAGCAGATTGGCTTTATTAAGGTTAATCACTCGATGATTTAGAAGTGAAGATATATTAGAGTCAAAGTTACTACATTAATTGTTCCATTAAACAATTTGAACTTTGAATATACTGTTTAGGAATGCCCTGGAGAGGTGTCATTGCTCTTACATTAATTGCAACATGGCATCTATTTCAGATCTGCCAACAGTTTAGAAAAAATAAGTAGTGCATCTTATAGCAGCCCAATAACTTAAAGGTTACTCTCTCCTGTCAGACATTAATGGCCAATAACAAAATGAAAATTACCTAAGGCAAAAACCAGAAGAGGCCGACTGTAATATAGACTGTCAGACCTCCTGTGGCTTTAAATGGTCTTAAAGCCTGGGGTGATTGAGGTTTGGAGGCAGTTGCATGTACCTGTAAGCTATAGTAGCGCTAGTGAGAGACTGCTGCCACCTTATCCCTCTCTTCGTTTCCATCTTGTTGGAACTGCTCCATATAGAAGCCTCAGGTATGATCTCTTGGGTTGCAACCAGATAGAAGAAGAATCAAGAAATTGGTGGGAAGATCATATTCATTTTATGGGATCAGGAACGTTTTTGAAGCACAGCAGATTCCTAAGTAGTATAGTTAATTAAAGGAAGGCCTTACTTCTGGAATTAATTCTGAGACAACAGAATGGCCACCAGGAACCTCTTTCTAGTATGAAGAATATCCCTTTCAATATTTGTTGATGGTGCCTTAGAATTTAGCAATCACATAGCAATAATTACAAAGGGATGATAATATATATTCATTATTTTACACGTTTTGTTTTGCAGTATTATTATTTTAATAACAAAATAGTACAGTGAAGCCAGTTGATGAATGCTCTCATCTGAATTTTTGATTCACCAGGGATATGTCAAATTGCTATGTTGTAATGCTATTTTCAGAAGGAATCTTCATAGTAATATTTTGAGCTTCAAGGGGAAAGATCTGTATGATTCAGAGGGGATCTGAAATGGTAAATGATCCTGGAAAGTTCCTGTACTCACAAATACGGAAGAAATTATTTTTTCATTAACAAGAGCAAAGATGTCCAGCTCAGCCTTGTTAGCTGTAAGCAGCCCTGTCTTCAGAGACCTCAATAAAGCTACACATTTTTCCATTCTCATTGAGTTGATCACATCTTCCTCTGTATTAGCTTGTATTTATATTTCTATGTGGCCATAGGATGACAAATGATTCTCCTGACTTTTTACAGGACAACTTGATATAAGATTACTTGTAACAAATAAAGTAAAGTAAGTAATAGCAAGCAAATATGTCTAGTTAATTAATAAACCATTCATTTTGTTAAGTGACATCAGGATTTGGGGGTGATGGAACACACAGGATTCAGATAGACAGCAAGTATAATATAATTTAACAGCAATTCTAAGTGCTGTTCTTTTTTTTTTTTTTTACTTCTCCTTTGGTTTCATTAGTGAAGGACTAATGCCGCTTTGTTCCCTCTGTCTTTCCACCTTCTTCTCTGTATTTTGGATGTTTTGTGAAAGAATGGCAGCAAACCACTCTGGCAGATGCTGCTGCTACTGATAGGAAGAAAGGATCTGATAATTAGATTCTGCTTAGTAACAACACAGGCAAAGCTTTCACACAGGGCTCTGAGAAAGTGGAGACTAACAAAAATTCTTATGGAAGACATTGCCTTAATTTGTTTACCTGGACTTTGGGATGGGGAAGGTGGGCTGGGGGAAGGGAACAGGTGAAAGAGGATCACGGCTAACTTGATTTTTTTCAAAGGGCGTGTTGTAAAAATTGTAAAATACAGTGTAGGCTGTTATATTTTTCATCCAGAGTAAAAAATTATTTGTTTTGGAACTCTAAGAATAGGTTCAGAAACTGGTGATGTGCATTGTTGGGTAAACATGGTCTACCTGTGGCTTTCATAATCTGTTATAGTTTGGGCCTTAATCTTGAGGGTGACATTGCATGATGAAAGAGGTATCTCTCTTGGATGACCTCTTCATGTCTTGACTTACATTTAAACTTTCTCCAGGGTGTTCATAGGCAAGTTTATGCAAGTAAACTGTGAATCAACTGAGTCTCAGCTGGTCCACTAGTTAAGTGTGGAGAAAACTGACAGGAAAAGAATCTCTTAGCAAAGTTTCCAGTATTTAGACAGTTAAGGTCGTACCAAAATATCACACTTTCAGCATTTTTTAATTGTTTCACCATTTATTGATCCATACAGAAATTAATATTGGTTAAAACCTAAGTTACTTTAACTTTTCAAAACTACATAGAAGTTTCACTCATATTCATTCAGAAAATTTTATTTTATGTAACTCCTTTTGTCAATATCTTTTGGAAGCCATAGTATGACAGCTCTGCTCTGAAATCATCTCTTGCTGCTGAGTGATAATATGACAACTATAGTTCCACGTGCCTGCAAAATACTGCGTAAAACCAGCAGAAAAAAATGGTATCTTCTTTTGCCATTTAGTTCCTTATAACTATATCTCAGTTTTATCAGTCCAGCATTAGAACATATATTGTACCTAAGAAGCCCTCAGATCTTTTAAACACTTTAAAACACTTAAATAAAGGCCACATATTGATAGAAGTCTCTGTGAAATCTCTTTAGTCTTTTTCTTCTTTGTATGGGTAAGCTACTCCTCCTGGTGAAAATCCAAAAAACAACTCTGCAGAAATTATGGTGTCTGGCAAGATCAGTGTTTTCCAGAAGTGGTTAATCCCTTCTTCAGTTCTAAAAAGTTGTTTGATTTTTTGTGGACCAGAAAAGGAATCTGTTGTAGGAATGAACAAGCAAATACGTGTTCAAACGCAAATTTCCAAGTTTTCTTATCATAATATGCAAGTGTATTACCAAGTTGGAATTGGTGTGCGTGTGCTTACCAAATGTTTTCTGTTACAAATTTTGGCTTACCTGGCCAAAATACAGACCCCAGACTGTATTTGTAGTTTTGACTCTGAGTGCTTAGCACAGATTTTCAATTAGCTTGGGAGCCTGTATAAGTGCATGAAAGAAGTATGACTGGCTGTGAACCACATGGAGGTTTAAACATCGGCAGATGTGACTGCTATATTTAAAAGGAGGTAGTAGAACAAGTGCCTTAACAGATTAGATACAAGCAAAATAGTTTGACTAGGGTGGTGTTTCACAAGACTAAAGCACTTCTGCAAATGCAGCACTCATGACTCTTCTTCTCATGACCTAAAATGGACTGTTGACCATTTCTATCAAAATGTAATTCATGCTGGGAAAAAAAGCATGAACATCTGATACCTCACTTCTGCTATTACCTAATAGAGCAGTGCACATTAGATGAAGCTCCAAAGAACTAAAGTGTATTCTTGGACTGAATAATTTTAATGGTATTATCGTTAATGGTGTAAGGCTTCCACCAGTAAAAGTTTGTGAAGAAGCAAATACTTTATATGTACTTCGATCATTTGTGGGGATGGAAGCAGGGAATAACAGAAATGTTCTATGCAAATGCTATACTGAAGACTTTTTCATAATGTTATCAGGACCAGTAAATATTTAACAGAACAGCATCTCACTTCCACAGATTCAGTGACACCACCTCCCATACTTCCTGTACATTTTGAAATGTTGAAAACATCTCTGTAATTTTTTGACTGTCAGCTTCTATCAGAATAGCTCAAAAATGCTAGAAAACAAAACATTCCTGTTACCTTTTTGTTGATTCCAACCATATTCTGGGGGTAAGTGTACATATGAATATGATTCAAATGAGACACAGAAACAGCAGTTTGTATTTTTCAGTAGAAGCTTTCAGTTTTTCTTCTCAAAAGATACGTTCAACTTCTTTGTGATTTTTCTGTTCAGTTATGAAACTGAATAGAAGGCTTCTTGCCTCCTATACCTTTGCTGTATATCAATAAAAGCTTTAATTGCAAGAGAAATGCTTTTGCAGTGTACCTTGATGAGGGAGAGGGACTAAATGTGTTAGCTTATCCATTGTTTTCATGAGCATTTATGG
Source organism: Neodrepanis coruscans (assembly GCA_013400695.1). Lineage (NCBI taxonomy): Eukaryota > Metazoa > Chordata > Aves > Passeriformes > Philepittidae > Neodrepanis > Neodrepanis coruscans. The sequence goes on along the minus strand of VYZS01013042.1, from coordinate 7,058 downwards.
AGGAAATAAATGAAAATGGAGAGAATATTTTTAGTTGTATAGGGTACTTGGATTTCAGAATTCATGTGCTTTTGACACTATGAGTGTGGTAAAGGAACTAAGTAGTTTGATTTGAGTTTTGTGATTACCATGCTTAACTCTAAAAAGCACTGCAAGTCTAGATGGATGGTCCTGTAAACTCTAAATAAAGGTAAATAAATTCTTCTGTTGATAATGTCAGCTTTATATTATCTTGTTCATATGGTATGGTAAAATTGCAATTCTAAACAATGTCTGTGTTGTTGATGTTTACAGTCTAGATGGTAGAAACATGAAGAGAAATAAGATATAAAGAAAAATCATGAAAAATAGACTAAAAAGTCTTACAGATAGGGATTGCAACTTCAAAAACTGGTCTCTAAGATTTCCTGTCACCAAGGTTTATTTCAATTTCTTGTGGACTTGACTAAATTAACTTTAAATATTTCTGAGCATACATACATAAAGACAGTAAAAATTTCCTGGTGATTAATTGTCTGATGACAACATTAGCAACAAATGAGAAAGTTATGTGCACTTAATACATTCAAGAGTAATGATTTACCACATCATCCTGTTAACACAGAAACATTTGGAGAGCAGAAAATAATATCTTTCAAGAGAATTTAGGGTTGTAATGTTGTCGATGTGGTTTATAAGTGTTGAGAGCTGTGGACTTTGACTGGACGAAGCCTAGATATGCAAAAGAACTTGCAATACTGAAACTTGCCTGAGCTGTGAGGCACAGCAAGAGAAACATATTCAAGACTGGCATTAAGTAAGGTAGTCAAAATGGACAAGGAAACTTATAAACCCATAAGGACATGCTGAGGAGAAACACTAAGATTCACATCTGCTTTCAAAACCTCTTAACTATATCAATCCTGCCAAGAGGGTGTGTGTAGAGATTTTGTGTTGAAACTGATCCAAATAAATACTTCTTTTGAAACAGACTTAAATTAGATGCCATATAGCCACATAAATGTCCTCCCCATTAGAATCTGGAAACACTTTCTTACAAATAAATATGATTTCTACCCATTAAGGATTCTTCAGCAGCGAAAATGTAAAGATAGTCACACTAGAGCACCAAATGACATCATGCTGAGAGACAGTGTGTCCTTATCTGAGTTACCAGCATGTTGCAGATTGCACTGGTGGTTGTCAGAGATCAATATATACACCTGGAAATACTTGGAGTCTTGCAGAACTAAGCTCTACTTCTTTTAATGCAGTCTGGTTTATCTGGTAAGAAGCAGTTCCATAAGCGCATAGTATTGTCATAAGCTTTCCTCTGGAAGCCATCTCCAGTTGACCTCAATAAGCCTATGGAAAGCAGTTTCTTCAATGTATTTTCAAAGGCTAACACAAGAAATTAATTTCTGTAATATATATCTTAAATGGTAGCTAATTCCCAGCCTGGCTTCCTGAGGAGGATTTCTGTAAGAAATGGCTAAAAAATCAAGTATATCCTCTGTACTTGTGAGTACCAACTCCCATTTTAACCTGCATGCAAATTACAGTCTTTGTTCAGTGTGATAAAATGTCCTTCACTCTCTTCATTCATACTTGCTTCCCTAAAGAAATTTTTATAAATCCTTTCCATTTCAGTCACATGTTTATAGATTGTTCAGAACTCAGTGGCACTCATGCCATAGTACACAACATACCATGTGGAGATTCTCAGCAGTACAGTCTGTTCCTTTTAAAGTATCTGCCATAATTTTTCATTATACGTCTGTCAGAACTAAATTAGACAACATACTATTCAATAAAACATCTTATTTCAAAATATACCAAGAATATGTAGCTAAAGCCAATATAAATGTGTTTTAAGGAAGTAGCATTTTCTCCTCATGATATGAAGGAAAAAATGTTTTGATATATTTTTGGCAAAAAATTCTGAAACCTAGGCCAGGAATGCTAAAGAACTTGTCAGTTTAGGAGATAATCCATATGCCAAGGATACATTAAAAAAATATGTAGCTACTTATTTCAGGGAATGACCAGATATGAATAGAACTTTAACAAGGAAATGAAGCCCGACTACTGGTAAATGTAAGGTGAAATTTTAAATCACTCTTGACAAGGTGGAAAAGCAGAGAAGGTCATAGTGTAACTGCAGTATAATATGCATGATTAACTTTCTGTAGACCCATTCCCTGGCAGCAGGATTTTACACATGCTGTATTGTAGAAAATAAACAATCACTGAGAAAAACATGTAACCCAAGTACAGAGACATGTATAAATAATTTTAAAAAATCTGGAAAAAGAGAACAAACAATTATTGCATTTTCTAATCACAGACCTTGGCAGTGGGGTCTAAAACAGGATTTTCTCTTTCCACTTAAAGCCGTAGACAGTCTTTTCTATTGGAAAAGAGGTACAGGAGCTCATCTATCTCCAAATACACTCTCCAGTAAAAACGTTTTTATCTTCTGCATGATGATATATTTGTTTAATCTGTTAATAGAATGAAAGGTACAGATCTCCTCAAGTTCTTAGATTCTTCATGTGTGCTGCTGAATGATACAGTCATTTAGCATATCTGAAGCTGAAATGATCAAAGGGTGAAGTAACCTTTTCCTGCAGTTGCTTTCAATTTTCTCATGCATAGTTAAATCAGTGCATTTAGAAGTAATATTCTACAGAGATGGATGCAGAATTAGCCCCTGCAGTCTCACCAGAGTTTAATGGGTGATCTGATGCTAACAACATCAGTTTCTGCCGTCTGTTCATAAGGGGACTGCTGGCTGTTCAGTGAGCCCCTTTGTTAGTCATGTTGGAAGGAATTTGGGTGACTAAAACTGAATTGTTGGAATACCCACACCCAGCAAAGCCATCACTGCAGTAAATAACTGAAGATAGGAAAAAAACCCAAAATTAGAGCAAAACAAGTTGTTTAAACAAATAGAGATTTAGTTCCATTTTCTCAACTCTTTTGATTTTAATAGCTACACACTAAATACTGTAGTAAAGTGTATTTACTCATTACAAATAAATTTTCCAATAAATTTATCCTTTTTTTTGGTATAAAAGACACTCTACTTCCGCAAGTAAGAATTTTATTGTGTTAAGTCTAAGGAACAACTATGTCAACTATATAAACAATAAATATTTTGAAGAAGTATATTAGTACTTGTAGTCTGTTTTGAACTAATTGTGTTGCACTTCTCATTCTGTCTAATTTCTCATATGTGCTTTGTTGTTATTATTCCTGATCCCTAAAAATATGAGAGAAAATAGAATACTGGATGATATGAAAGAACCAGTGATAAAACTAAGAAAAGTACTCATTTATACCTGTATAAGAATATACTTATTTGTATAAAAAGCTATTCAAGAAAGAAAGTATAAAAGTGAAAAAAATTGTTTAAATATTTATTTTGAAAGCAGAATATGTGCAGAAAAATTTACTGAAATACTTCTACTCACTACGTTGCAGTATTTACCCAGGTACACTTTTGTGGAAATGCATTTCAGCAAGGTTCTGCAGGGTATTAAATACAGACATGAAGGAGATAAGGATTAAAACTAATAAAAAGATAAGCATAAGAAAAATCAGGAATATTTAGACAGATTGTTAAATATTTCTCTGTTTAAACATGAATTCCCTGAAGAACAGTCAACATTAAAAACATCACTTTCCTATAGAAAGGAAGGGCTTTTTACTCTAAAGGTATTTATTTGGATGTTCTAATTCACTATTTAAATGTATTTTAGTTTGAAAGTAGCTACAAACTATATTGTTATCAATAAGAACATGCCTTTTCAACAATGACCTTCATCGTTTGTATTTATTTTTTTCTGATTAAAGTCTGGGGATATATCTATTCCTGACCAGTTTCCACATCAGTACTGAAGTAAAGTTAAATTATTTTCAGCAGCCTATATAAGAGTTGAACAAGCTCTAGACTATCATCTTGCTTGCTCTTCCTCCTTTTTTTATGTGTCCTAGTTCCAGCCAGGACAGGCTTAATTTTTACAGTAGCCAATAGTGGGCATGGCTAGGACCTGCAGGATATTCTGTATCACCTTATGTCATTGTTAGAGATGGGAGGTAGGCACTCTTCCAGGGAGAAGGGGTTCCTTCCAGTAGGGGTAGCACTGCTGCAGTCTAGTCAGCTCAGGCTCTGTAGTGAGCATTTTGACATGTGAATCACTCTCTCTCTTTTGTACAATTTTGTAATTAATATTGTCGATGTTACTGTTTGTTTTCTTATCTCATTGCTATTTCCAGTAAATTGTTCTTATTTCAACCCATGACCTTTACCTTTTGTTCTCCTCTCCAGCCACATACGGTGCAAGGGGAGAAGGGGAGGGAGAGCTAGAGAGTGGCAGTGTGGTTTGCAGAGCCTCAGTGAGAACACTAAATTGGGGAGTACTGTTCCTAAACCATGACAATATGTTATACTTAATTCCAGTTTATCTGGTCTTCCAGCAATTAAGAATTATATTACGGAAGTTTTCACAGAAAACCTGAGTTAAATGTTGAGTAGAAAGATCTGATCAGCTATATTTTATTCTCACGGGCAAAGCTCTCACTATACTGAGCTCACAAGAAAATTTCATGGGGATCTTATATCTGAAATGTGTCTGTGTTCAGATTGGCCAGAGGACATCAAGAAATAGGCCCATGGGAATCTTACGAGGTTTAACAAGACCAAGTTCAGGGTGCTGCGTGTGGGGCAGGGAAAGCCCCTGAATCAATCAGGCTGAGGGATGATCAGATTGAGAGAGCTTTGCCGAGAAGGACTTGGGATGGATCAGAGGCTGGACATGAGCTGGCGATGTGCACTCACAGCCCAGAAAGCCAACTGTATCCTGGGCCGCATCAAAAGCAGCATGGGCAGCAGATCAAGGGGGGTGATTCTGCCCCTCTGTTCCACTCTGGTGAGACCCCACCTGCAGTGCTTTATCCATCTCTGGGGTCTCCAGCACAAGAAGGACATAGACCTGTTGGAGCAAGTCCAGAGGAGGCCCACCATTTTGTTTAGGGAGATGGAGCACTCCTCCTGTGAGAAAAAGTTGAGACAATTGGCCTTGTTCATCCTGGAAAAGTGATGGCTTTGGAGTGATGCAATTTNCCTTTTACCTATCCAACTAAACCCCATCTTACTACTATGCCCCTAAGACACCCAACAGGATGGTTCCTTATTACCTATTTCCTACCGGGCTTGGAAAGCTAACTCATGTTTTGATTTAACTACCTCTTTATCTATACAGAAGAATGCAAACATGTGAAGGACAGGCTGTTTTCTACCCTTAATATTCCAAGTTACTCAGCTACCCAGCTATAGCGAAATCCCAAATATTAAGCATACCACTTACAGCATCAGTATCAGGTTTATATGACAACATTTTGGCATTGGTGGGGGCCCTGTAAGAAAAGACACCAGGAGCAGTCTCCATATTAGACACAGTTAGTTCCAGTCGGTTCCAAAACAGACGTGCTGCTAGCCAAAGCCGAGGTGGTTATCAAAGCGGCATTGCCTTGGGGGAAAACATATATGAGAAAGAATAAAAAAACCACTGTGCAGCGGCTGTGAGAGAGAGAGGAGTGACAAAAAAGCATGAGAAGTAACTCTGCAGACATCAAAGCCAGCAAAGAGGAAGACAATGAGGGACTCCAGACATCAGAGCAGACATTCCTCTGTTGCCTGTGGAGGTACCATGGTTGTCCTTCTGCAGCCTGTGGAAGACCCCACAACAGAGCAAGTGGACCTGTCCTGAAGAAAGCTGCAGCTTGCAGAGATGATGTGCAGAAGCAGGCTTTTGGCAAGACCTGTAGTCTGTGGAGAGCAGACTACATGAGCAGGTTTTCTGATAGGAACTCTGGCATAGAAATCCATACTAAAGCAGTTCATGAAGAACTGTAGCCCATGGGAATAATGCATGAGGGAACAATCTGTGAAGGACTGTATCCTGTAGGAGGGAACCTATACTGGAACAGGAAGAGTGTGAGGAGAAAGAAGTGGCACAGACAAAAATGTTACAAACTGATTACAATCCCCATTCTCCATCTTCCCTGAATTTCTAGTAGAGTGTGGAGGAGGTAGAAGATTTTGGAACAAAGGAATGAATTTGAGCCTGGGAAGAAAGAGTAGGGTAAAGAGAAAGGGGTTTTAGTTTTTCCTTTGTTTCTCTCTATCCTACTTTAGTTGTTTTGTTTTTTTTTTAAATAGGAATAAACTAAATTAATATTCTGTAAGTCAAGTCTGCTCTGCCTCTGATGGTGATCGGTGAGTCATCTCCCTGTCCTTATCTCAAACCACCTATCTTTTCCATCTAATTTTCAGCCCATGGCATGCTAAGGGGAACTGAGAGAGTACCTGGGCAGGCATCTGGCAGCCAGCCAAAGTCAGCCCACCACAGAAGTTTGTAATTTTGTCACATCAGATGAGTCTCTTCCCTCTCTTCCCAGCTCTGCTGTATTATCTGGCACATGATGTGGGTGGCTGGTATTGATTTTCGTCATGTGCTAATCCAGTGTCTGTCAGAATACTTTGAAAATAGTGTCTCTTCCAAGTCACAGAGGTTGCATGGTTTGGCTCAGGGAAAGAATTCACATAAACTGTTCAAAATTTGACCCTGTATTCCATGTTTAATATTTACATCCAAGACTTTTCACACTCATTTTCAGAGTGGTATCAGGGAACCTTTTATGTAGATTTTCTACATATAAAATTGCAGATTTTGCAGCTACAAGAGTTCACATTTTAAAATGTGGTCCTACTAGTGTAAATTATATAGTGGTAGCATATGCTGAAATTTCAAGGCAAAATGATTACTATAATAGCTAGGATTCTAGAAAATTATACAAGATATGATGACATTTATAGTGTATGAGAAAGCAATATCTATGAGATAAAAGTTAACAAAAAGTTTGGAGAAATATCCTGATACAATTTCTAAGTATTCATCATGGTAGACTGGAATTTGCATGTAAAGGGTAAAAAAATAAATTATAGGCTGCAGTGGTATAAAGGTATGAAGGTATGAAGGGCTCCCTGCTCATGGTAGGAGGGTTGGAACTAG
>VYZS01013040.1:6007-16063 GCA_013400695.1 Neodrepanis coruscans | reverse complement strand
TTTTTTTTTTTTTTTTTTTGCTGCTGCTCCCTTTGCTCTGCTTCCCTGCTAAGCAAGAATCCGATGTTTAAAGGAAAACAAAAATTCAGACAGTGGACCCAAACCTGAAAGGAAAACACATTAGAACAGGAAAATCTGGCACAGAGCCTGTTTCCAACAGAAGGGTTTCACAAGCAGTCATCCATGCTGCTCATCTTGTTTTCCTGACTTGCTTCTAGATTTGTAGAGCCTGATTTGCAAAACAGCACTCTGCAAAAGGCTGTGCAGAGCCCCTAACTTGCATGTCTGATAGAGGGAAATGCAAGATTTTCAGGGTATTCACAATAATCGAGGATTTAACTGAGCTCTGATGTTGTAAATGAACTTTTGAGTGCAGATGTCAGGGCTTTTTCCCATGTCTCTGGATTATTTTGTGTTTTCAAACATAGCAGGTTGCTCAAAGGGATTAAAATATGAATGATTCTTTAAAAGGTCTTGATTTAGCTAAGGTTTAACCTCTGCTCCCCTGTCCATAGGCAGAGATCAGAGGCCTGGATTTTGGAATGGCCCTACCACACCCTCTTACTGTTAATGAAGATTTTGAGCAAGGCTGTTTAGTTGGCACAAACTTATAGCAGACCTTACCTTGTAATTTCCTTAACATGGAAATCTTTTTAATGGCCAACTCAGTTTTAATATGCACAATCTTTGTAACATGCAGGCACCATATAAAAACTGGCAAAAATTGAGCTTGAGGAGTGTCTGCAATATAATAGCATACCTGATAGCTCTTAAGTGGAGGTGACTTGGTGTTTCTTTATGAAACTGCCTAATGCCAGAGATATGTGCTTCATGAGTTTTGAGTTGGAAAGGTTTGCAAATTAAACTCAAAATAGACCCAAATCAAGTCAGAAAGAAATGTTTATCTAAACAGCCTAAAAATACAACAGAACAGCACAATTACTGGAAAGTAGCAAAGATTTTCTCTGCACAGATAATGGAAGCTTCATATAAGAAGCTTTCAATGAAATAGAAATTCTGAAGAGAAGATAAGAAATAATTCCTCATTCCCACTGAGTAACCATGGGTTTGCATTCAAATTCCTTTGCTACTGTTGAGCAATACCTCTGTTTGGAAAAGGAAGAGGCTCCTCAGATCCAGTTGATAACAATGGTAGAGAGCATTGTCCCATGTGAATGCAAGTGAATGTGTATTGGAAATAAAAACTGGGTTTTAGTATCATATCCTAAAACCAATCACTGCAAGCAGACGTAGAGTGAGCAAAAATGGCATACAGGTGCTGCCTGATCCTGAAGATCCTCTCTGACCTGAGATTCTCACATGATAGTGCACAGTAACTTTCCCTCTTGCCAAAAGCTGATTACCATATACCTATAGTATATATCCCTATACTGGCATTATATTCGAGTATTTTAGCTTATTTAACTCAAAGATCTCAAAAAATACAGTGCAGTGATTAGAAATTCCTTTCATCCTGACAACTAGCACAATTGTCTCACCATTCAGGTGCAACCAATCATGAGTGCTGGAAACTGTGAGAACAGTGTTTGCCTTCCTCTTAGATTAACAGGCTTAATGATAAGAGCCTTAATGACTTCCAGGTAATTCTGGAAAACAACTTTCCTTACAAGGGCATAGCTTTGCACTTGACTTCATCATTTAAGGGTCAGAATTTCATGTAACAGTTACACCATTCTTCAAGTCCATACTCTAGGTGAATACAATAACTGCTGTAAACATAAGAATGTAGAATTGGGCTATCCTAGCAAACATGAGGGTAATACATTGATGAAGTACTTTGGGGAGGGAAGGATATAGTTTCTGAGAGTATTAAGAAAGCATCATTTATATGCCAGCTGGAAAACTGTATAGAATCCTACAATGAAGTAGCTGAGCCTAATTATAAATTGATGATAACTGTTTGTGGAGGATGAGAACACACCTACCCAATACTCAAAAGAAGGAGTTAGGAGCTAATGTTATCATATATTTTTTACATTACACCAGACCTAAGTCAAAGCAGAAAAGGTATTTATGATATTTTGGCACTCTGCAAATATGTATGTATGTATTTCTGATGTTCAGAGCCCAGGACCTAAATAGGATTAAGATTCTACAGAAGAGGTTAGGGAAGCAGTAGTAAGAAAGGAGTAATGTTGTTTGAATTGGTTAATGGAACATCAAGGCTTCCAAATATTTTTTAATGAGAGCCTAGCGAATTGTTAAACAATCATCCTATCTAGTCCAAATCTGGGCAATCATTGCTCATACATGCAGGGCACTTTTGGGCTATGGTTTCTAGAGATTCTGTCTTTTCCTTAAGGACATGACAGAACTCTTCAGCATATGGGGGTGTTTGTGAGTGTGATATGAACAGCCATGACATAAAGTCACAGGACACTTCTGGAAAAAACTAAAATTATTGGGAAGTTAGTATGCAGAAACAAACAGAAAAAATCCTCTTTTTTTTTTTTCTCTTTGATGTAGTATTTTTTCACCACTTCTTTCTTCATAAACAAAAAGTACCATAAATAAATTAACCTTTTTCACCTTCAAGGGGAGGGAAAAAAAGCTATCATTAATCATCTTTTCCAACACTTCAAATACAATCAGTGAACTCTTGAAAGAAAAGATCTTTCTATTTTTGCTTTTTATCCCTTAATTTATCCCTTAATGTAAAATACTGCAGATGTTGTACATATGGAAAACCAGATTAGGATAGAATAAATTTCTTTGTATTAATAGAGACAGCAGAACACCATTTATACAAAAAGGCTTTTTAGAAAGGCCATTTATACAAAAAGGCTTTTTATACAAAAAGGCTTTTTTTCAGTAGATTAGACTGATAAATAAATTTTGTATTTTTGAAACTTCCAAAATTTGCTTTGCAAGAAAAGTAGCTTGGCAAATTGTTGTGATGCATGAAGGACAGTGATAATGATACATGAAGATACTACTTTGTATCAGGACTTCATTTCAGAATTCTTGTGCAAACTAATCATCAAAGACAACAGTGTTCCTTCATTGTGTTAGGCTGCTTTTGCCCTTCTTTTTATCTAATACAGTTGCATTTCCATCTTCCTTTTTCCCCTCAGTCCTTTCGCTACAAAACTCCAAGTGCTAACACAGAAGTTGTGGGTGGCAAGCTTCTGAAGCTGGAACAAACTGCCTTTCTAATGCAAAGGCACAAATACAAGAAATTTTCAATTCCCTTCAATTTCCCAGAACAGCAAGTGCAGCTGCTCAGCCCTGTATGCTGTCCTTAGATTGCCTGACCTGCATTAAATTGTATCGTGCTCAAGCAAGTTGCAAGTTGTCTGATGTGCATCCTCAGAAAAATGAGTGGTCCATGAGGCTGTTGAAGTAAAAGAACTACCAGCTTGTTTTACTAGTCTGAGTAAAAATGCCATCATTCACTAAAAGCATTCTCAAACCCTCAAATTAACTGACTGTTTTCAAGAAAACATTTTGGATAGTCAGAGAGACTAGAATTTATTTGCAGGAAATTAATTACAAAATATAAAAGTGCTTGACACTAAAAAGAGCTTGGCTAGTGGCACAGCTCCAAACACTTCCCCACAGTAAGCCTAACATTTAAGGTGAACACCTACATGCTCTCTCTGCACTTTTTGCCTGCAGAAACCACCAGAGAAGGGGACAGTTCATATTCCACATCTTACCTTTTGGATCTTGGCAGATCACCGAAAACCAGCAAATGTGCACAGTGATTAAGGTTCTGAAATTAATCTTCTGGAAGCCAGGAGATGCCTCCAGACCAATTTTCAGATGTCACAAACTTTCAATTGAATGCAATTGAAATCTCTTTGAAAAAATGAGCAAGAGATATAACCAATAATGCACAGAAAATTATGAAGAAAAGATCATCAGGTGTATCAGTGATTCAAAAATCACTTGAGTTCTTCTTTAGTATTACTGAACTGCTTGCAGAATGACTTGAGTTCAGTGACCTAGATTGGTATCTCTAAGAATATTTACTTCATTAAAAAAAAAAAAAGGCAATGTAGCAGGAATGGTGAAATGAAGCACTGCACAGCTGGGTACAGAGGTTTTTAGTCCCACAGTCCTTCCCGTCCTTCCAGCTCAGCCATCTACCTATTGTAGACTATACATAACTTTTACATGACAGAACATACCTTTTCATAAAACTTGCCAACTCCTACTAACCAGATATTGAGTCATACTTAGTGCCTTCCTTTCTTCAGGAAGTTTTAAAGCTGTGGTTTCCAGCCAGGTGCTCCAGTGGCTTCTTTCATAGTGACTTCCAAATAAAAGTAAATACATATCCTGCATGTGTGACTGTGTGTGTGCCACAAGTTTCTGAGGTGTCTGTGCTTGCTGAAAAAACAGCATATGAATATTCCTGCTCCATGCTCTTCCTGTCATCGCAAAGGTTGCTACATTTCAGTCTTTCTACTTCAGTGACAGCGGTTTTGCCCATCTCAGGTACAATTTGCCTTGCATGCTATGCAGTGTTCACTGTCAAAACATCACATTTGATTTTTTTCATAGAAAGTTTGTAGCATGTTGTATGGAAACAGTAGTTGTTTCTGCATTTCTTTCAATGTGTTAAGTGACAGTAATGGATGCAGAGCCTAAAGCAGACACCTTTCTAAAGGTGAAGTAGTTTGCAATCTGTCACTGGTGACAAAACCAATTTCAAATAAGAACAGAAACGCTGCACAGAAAAGGACGGGAGGGACCTCAGCAAGTTTTTTAATCTAATAATGGCAAACTCATGGCAGTTGTGTGCTTTTTACTTTTTAGCAGGACTTGAGGAAGTTAAACAGTGTTGACACCAAAAAGCTGTCATGAACCCCGGACTGAGGCTTATTATTGCACCATAGCAGTGTAGTACCATAACCAAGCTCGTGCTAAAGCAAGTCAGCTCCAGTCACTGCTCCATACTACAGCTTCTCTGTGCTGATGTACCTTTCTTCCATTCTGTGCATGTGTACAGACTGCACAGGGCCTTCAGGAGTAGCTCAGACACTATGTAGCAGCTCTTAAGTACCTGTCCTTGCCATGAAATACAGAGATCCCTGAACTGCTACCTAGAATTCATGCTTAGTCCATAGGGACAAGCACTCTAAAACAAAGCCTAAACCAGTCAGCATAGGAATCAGGGAGCCAGCATGAAAGATGTTTGCATCTCTAGCATATAATTGCCCAGTGAAGGCTGCAGAAATTCCATTTGGGTGAGATATGGAGCTCAGTCTCTCCTGAAGGTTGTTTTTATCTGATTTTAAATTGCTGAAAGGTGTTCATTGCTTGCTTTCATGCTGTTGGAGGAATTGCTGTGTAAGAGCCTGGTTAGTACAGATGCACAGGAAGCGGGGATTTGGTCTGGCATCTTCCTCTGCCTAAAACTGTTTCAAGCATCTTTTATACAGGCAGCCTCAACTTAAACATTTTTAAGTCCTGTGGGAGTTTGGCCACAGAAGACAGGGGCCAGTGGAAGAACATGGCACCAAAACAGGCACAGGTCTAAAGCCTCATGCTGAGGGCAGTCAGCCCAGAGGGGCAATCCCTACTACAGAGAAATAAAATCCACAGTCAAACAGTCATTGGAGTAAAAACCAGTCATTTGAACTGGGACCATTGTGCTTAACTTGGTTTTAAAGCACCCAAGTCCTTACTTGGATTTCACTGAAAATTAATCTGCACACATGTATGAACTTCCCTATAAGCAGTCATTGGGCAAAGTAAGTTCAGTACTGGCTCTGGTTATGTTTTTAGCTGGCACATTAGCTACTGCTCTCAAGGGAAAAGGATTAAAGAAATCTGGAGCCTGACAGTGAATCATCTACTTGCAAACCCCTACGTCACCTGATGAGGCAGGGATAAAAGTGTGTGTTCCCCCTCAAAATGGAGAAGGGTGAATATAAAGTGTATGCTCTTGGAAAAACTCAGGAGGATTTCTCATTCTTCTGGCTTGGATGATGGTCATAACCTTCAACCAGCACAGCAAAAGCAGAATTTTGGACCAGACGAGTTGGCAGCTGGCTGCAGAGCAGGACAGAAGTGGTGTCACCCACCTGCTGGAGACAGGAACAGAGAAAATGAAGCAGTGTCTTTCCCTTCCTCGGTGTCTTTGCAAGCATTTATGCAGCTTTTTGTCATAGAAACAAGCACTGCTTACTATAAAAATACCTTAGAGAGTGACTTATTTGCAAGTCCTGGTTGCAGCAGTGAGCAACAGGAGTGAATACATTGGGTGACTCAATCTCGAAGCTATTCTGGAAACTACCACTGAAATCAGCGGTCCTTAAAATCTTTCAGGAGGTTTGAGACATCAGGACTCATCGAAGGGTAGGAAGGAAAGGAAAATTTTTAAGGATTCATTAGGGCTGAGTAGTTTTACCTCTGCTGTTTTGTATTGATCCTTGTTATTCAAGTGTATACAAGTTACACAAACTTTGTAAATATGCCTTCTAAAAATTTCTGTGTGCTAAGTATTCTCAATGTCTCCCATTCCTGAAAAATAAATTTGAATTTCAGAAAGCAAATGAAAAATTAATTTCAGATTTTTGCAAGACTTCTGATTTTTCCATAAAAAATGCATTTATTGGCATGCCTTTGACATTTCTAGAAATCCTGCATCTCAAGCTGTACCACCATTACATGGTTTCTGCCTTTTCTTAAATTTCAGTTTCCAGGTTCTAAGCCTCCTATCTTCCATGAAATATGAGAGAAAAAATAAAGTAAATGAGAATTAATTAATTAAAACAAACTAATAGAATGAAAAGAGCTAAAGCTAAAGGGTATTTTAATTAAGTCACTGAAAAAGAGATTTACTGGACCCCTTTTTAAATAGATGGTTGCCTTACCACCATGAGTCTCAGCTAGTACCAATTGCTATCTAAATTCAGAGGGGCAAGCAGTGACCACTCTAAACACTTGCACAAAAAGGTCAAATCTCTTGAATGGCTATAGCCTTCTCACAGACAGACATAAAAATTCTGTGAATAAAACAATGAAATACTAATTGCTTCTTTTAAATTAGAAAAAAAAACCCAATGAAATACCGATTTTCTTTACTATTTGTAGCCACCAGAACATTAACAGTCTGTACAACAGATGACACCAGTCATCTGTTTATATCATGCTCAAATATTGCTGTGTCCAATAGTCCTTCTGTTATCATTACTGATTTAAAAAGCCCTTTTGCAAGACAAGTAGTGTTAACTACTGCTTTTTATAGATCATCCTATGTGCATGCAGAAAACATGTTCTTGCCTTTTATTTCATGACTAGAGAACACCAACAACATTTAACAGGTCTAACTAGCTTCTAACTAGCTAACTAACTCTGCAAAGGTGTAGTCTACTTAGGAGGCATTCTGCACATGTACTAAGCTCTACTAAATCCTTAGCCTGAGCACTATTAGAATAATATTTAATCTAGCTTTCAGATGATGTACTGATACCTCCTTCCTTACATGTCTTCATGTGCAACTTCCCCATCTACTTAGATGAACAGCTTGATGCTTTGGTTCTCTCAGGTCTAATTTTGGCCAATGTTGCCCTAGTATGTTGAGCTTAATATTTTTATTAAAATAGAAAAGTCTTGTTATCTTTCCTAATTTTTACTTTCCAACCTTTGCTGAAAAGTCAGTGCAAGTGCAGTGGACTCTGGAAGCCTGTGCAAGTTTTTACTTCATGTTCCAGGAGAGTTCTCTGTCCTTCCTGTGATTTCTCTACAGCTTATTATCCAAATTTTTTTCCTGTTAGTCTTATTTTTAAGGTAGTTCTTGGGGCATAATGTTTACCACTTCCTTTCTCCTAGTCCCAAAGCCCTTTATTTCTTTTCAGGTTGCCTTTCAGCTGCTGACTTTGTCATTCCATGGGAGGAGAACCAGAGTCTCAGCTTACTCTGCACATGACTCCTGTGAGCCTGAAGGTAAACCTGACTGAAGAGTAGGAGGTGGCCAGGTATACTGGTGGCAGAGGAAGAGACTGAAGAATAAAACATTGGGAATAAGAGAGGGCAGAGTCTAGGACTGTACTATTTTCAATCAACACAAAGTCAAAAGAAATTCAGTGGAAAAACACTGCCACACACTTTAAAGAATTCTTTTTTTCAGGAAAAAAAAAAAAAGCTAAAACCACCTAAAGTTTAAACCAGTGCTCAGCTCTGCAAAGCTGTGCAGGCAGTTTACAAAGACAGATTCTCTAATGAGCAATTAGAGCAATTCCTGAATTATTTATTCCTACACTGTTCTGGTATTTCCAGAGACCACAGAAATAAAAAATCAGTCTCCTAACACTCAATGAAGCCATGGCTGGAGGTTGTGCCAGAAGTCTGTCTCTAATTATTCTGAGGGAGTTCACTACATCGTGATGTGATGTGACATAAAAATGCATCGTATGATCCCTGCAAAATTTTAAATTTTGAAGCATTTGTTTATACTAAAGAATCACATTTGCAGCTTACCATTGTTCAGGTGCTTAGCACGAATACTAGAGGTCTGCTACCAGCACTTCTTTAGTGTGAGCTGACTGACTCTAGGATCCATAGACTACATTTATTGATTATAATGGAAGGTTAAACATTAAAATTATGTAATCTACACATACTCAGCTTTTCAGTCTCAGGATGGTAAACCAGATGGAGAGAACTGTGTTCCAAGGAACATTCTGTGGAAAAAAAAATACTTTTATTTCTATCTAAATTTATTAAAACACAACTGATGCATTTTTAATTGGAAATTTTCTAAATTCCCCATCTCTTCTAGTAGAGAGAGGGAATTTATCAGGGATGTGAAATATCAACTAAGAGATTACATGGTAGTCTTTGAAACAGTTACCTTGTCTGTATCTTCATGAGTAAGTGTTTGGCAAAAGATGCAAAATCAAATTCAAGAAGCAATTAAAAATTTCTCTGCTAAACAATGTCAAATTGAGCATGGCTTAGTAGCAAAAAGCTTCCAAGAGGAAGTGAAAAAAACTCACTAGAAAGAACAGCACATTCGGTGCTCATGGAGAAAAGGAATTAATTTTACATGCAACAACTGCTGCATGTAGCATTTTTATAGCATTGTGACTTAAAATGTCTTGGGGGAAACCAAGTATTTTTCTTATTGCCTCTGTGAAATACAGCTTTTTTCAGGGATCTTTGATTCTCTTTGGCCTCTGTATACATATAAGTAAAATGCGAATAATGCAAGAACATTTACTACAGCATCAAGTTACAAGCAAAGCTGTGAAATTTGCTGCTGTTCACTGGCAGTGGACAATAGATGTTGCCAAAGGCCTATGTCTAATATCTGCTCTGGGCTTGAATTTGAGCATGGATACTGGTAACCTTGTGTACTTCTGCTCACAGTTCAGTTTCTCGTGTCAGATTTAGGTCAATCACTCCAGAAAATGGAAGACAGACAGAGATACTGTACCATACACCTCGCTCGCTAGTAGAGATCTGACTGGAATTCAGAGGCAGTGATGACACTGAGAAATAACAACAGCAGAGACTTTTCAGAGACTGATTTCACTGTTTTGCACATCAGTTACCATTTAGCCATCTGAGAGCAGCCATCAACAGCTCTCACAGGATGCCAAGCAAATGTATACAGAAACTAAAAACAATAAGGATCTTAAAAGAAAGTCAATAACCATTAACTCCTTAAGTCACATTCTGCACAGAATTGTCAGACTAAATTGAGTGCGGAGAAGTATCACAGACATACTCAAGACATTTGTAAAAGTCACCAGGACATAAATGTTTTTCCTCCTTTAACCCACATCCTTCTAAATGTGGGGATGGCTTTAGACAAAGCAAAGTGAGTATGTATAAGGAATCAAGGTTTAGGCTAGGAGCAAGTATTATTGTAAGAAATGTGCAGTGGACTTAAACTAGTGTATATTTTTTCATACCAATTAGAAGCACCCATTCTCCTGATCTGGATCTCTCAAGAGCATTTGC
The DNA here is from genome assembly GCA_013400695.1 of Neodrepanis coruscans. Taxonomy (NCBI): domain Eukaryota; kingdom Metazoa; phylum Chordata; class Aves; order Passeriformes; family Philepittidae; genus Neodrepanis; species Neodrepanis coruscans. The sequence continues at coordinate 6,121 of VYZS01013040.1, read as the reverse complement.
CAACTGTAATGGTTTGGGTTAAAACCACAGGGGAAGACAAAGGAAAAAAATAACTCTTTCTCCTATGCCTATATTTTGGCTGGGAGGAGTAGCCAGGTTACCAAGGTTTTTTTT
>VYZS01013039.1:0-16946 GCA_013400695.1 Neodrepanis coruscans | reverse complement strand
TTTCTTGTTGCCCTTGACATCCTGGCCAAATTTAATTCTCTCAAGGCTTCAGCTTCCCTAACCTGATCCCTGGCTGTTCAGGCAATTTCTCTGCATTCCTCTCAGGGTACCTGTCCTTGCTTCTATCCTCTGTAGGCTTCCTTTAGAAAGCTAAGTAAGCAGTAAAATACCTTCCCTTTCAAGTGTTTGAAGTACCATACACTGAATGACCTTTTCATTTTCCATTCACAAAGAAATAAGAAATAACTGTTCTTATTTCTGATACCTGTGATTATACCAATAGCTATAACTCAGGCCCATGAAATCCTTTAATATAATGAGCCATGCTGGAGAGTCATTCCCTTAAAGAAAAGAGCCCAGGATGATTGACCTGAAGTGACCTCCTCATTTTTTAGTGAAAGGAGATCTAAATATGGCAAACATTTCCCTGTGCTACTGTCTCTCAACAGATGACATCTTCCCCATCAGAATATTTTATGATTAACAAGAATTGGTTATTTAATTTTATGAGGAAACTACCTAAACATTCATGAGAACTCTTTGTCTGTGAAGTGATTTTTCTGGCAGAATTATTTTTTTTCTCCTTACTTGTTTCCATCTTTTGCATAATAGAGAAGTAGCCAATTCAGTATCAAGAAATCAGTGATAAGAAAAGTATTCTGGTGAAAGGTTGAGCACCCTTTGTTGGTTGTTCCATGTTTTTACAGACAATTACTACAATATATTTGAAAATGTTTCTAACACTCCATTTTAGCAGAAATCATCCACATTTCTCACAATGCACATTTGTCTGCTGTGCCTCCAAGTATCAACATCCATCACCATTCAACTAAGGCTTCTGGAAAAGGACAGTTTTCTGTGAAGAAGCAATTATTCTCAATACACAAAACATAAATATGGATATTTGGAACAACTAATGAGTGCCCCTACATGTCCTTGGAAACAACCTGTGATGAGCTGTAAGGGAACCTTATTTTGGTACCTCATTTTTCCTGTACATCACACGTCATTTTCAGGTGTCAGAACCTTCCATGTGCCATATTTTTCTATTTGCTGAGGATAATTCAAATCAAAGTGGTTTGTGTGTCCCTCCTTCCATCCAGCAAAAATCCTGTGGCCATGGCTTCTCCAGCTGGCTCAGTGCAAACACACTGCCTGCCTGGTTCTTGCTCTGAAGCTGTTGAAGACATTATTTCATCTGCCAATAATAAAGAAGCAACTGACCTAAGTTCCTCTTCTCTGTTCACCTTGCTGTGATGGCAGAGTGCTGACTGTACCGTTACTGCTCTATAAAGTGAAGTCAGATTTGTGAGGCAAAATCTATGATGGTGTGATTCCAGCTAGACAAAAAAAAAAAAAAAAGCCCAGTATGAAAATAGTTATTCATATCTGTGATAGCCTTTGTCACAGAGAAGATAACCCTCCTGAGCTGAAAGGAATAAGATCACTGATGTAAATCAGACTGCTACATTCAAGTCTCTCTAAGTTACTAATGAGCCTGGAAGAACAAGGATACTTAGGAGAAATCCAGAACAGCAAGACATAAGTTGTTGGAGCAGAGGGAAGTACTTACTTCAGATGAGACTAAACTCTTGTACAGTAGTGCCCAGCTTAAGCTGGTGAGCTCAGACAGCATGAAAGGAAGGGAAGGGAAAAGAAAGAGATAAAAAAAGAAGTATGAGAGGAAGGCGTGAGCAGATGAATGAATGCTCAAAGGAACAAGGAATTTATAAAATACAGTGTCTCTAACTTGGTAATGTTTATTGTTTGAAACATAATTTTTTATTTTGTTACACTCATTCAGAAATAAGAATAATAAAATCTTGATATGGAGTTGGTATAAGCTGTGATATTTTCTTTGGGTTTTCCCCATCTCAGAGTTGATGGGATCCTAATTCCAGGTTTGTCCATCTTGAGTTTCCAGTAGCAATTACCACAACTTTTAATATAAAATTAAAGTGTGTTTTGAGCCAAGCTTCAAATATAATCCCTGCAATCACCATAAATCAAAGGGCCACTAGCAGTGTCAGCTTCACTGCCCTTCTAAGGGGGATCTGCTTATCCTTTCTGCCATGGCATGTGGGAACATGATAACTACTGATGGCCCAATACTTATTAAGTTGTCGTCAGACAACATGTTGTCATACCCGATTATTTTGGGATTATTATTACAAAACATCAAATAGCACTTCTGTGATGTAAACTGGTTGTCTCAACAAGGGGAATGTATGTGATATCAAAACCGAACTACATAATGTTAAACTCAAGATTTAATTCAGATTGTTATGTGGAGAATTGATCAAATATTCAAATGGCCACAATCTCCAACAGCAGAACAGTGATGAAATAGTGGGGGCCTGAGTCTTATGTAATTTATACTCAATTTTTGTGAGTGCAATTCCCTATGATTGCTGGAGCATGACATTCCAATTTACCTTTCTGGCAACAGCTAGTGCCAGGCAGCCAGTAGCTGTTCTGAACTTACAAATATAAAATGGAATTGATGGCCCACAAATTCCTTTGACTGATTTTCCTGCATTGATGTTCAGGCAACATCAGCAATGTTACCCCTGATTGATACAAGCGTTAGTTCCAGATCTGCCCATTCTTGTTAGTGCTCCCCTTTAGTCCGAGAAGTTCAGATACAAAGTGCCTCCTGTCCAGTGGTGATGGGCAAGGAAGTCTGCTCATTTTATTGGGAATTCAGGGATTCCTGACTAACTGGGGGATTGTCTGTTTATTGTCATGGAGTAGTGTCTGCTGCTTACTTAAGTTTATAAAACATGTAGCAATGTTCGTGACAGACTGCAGGTTCACAATACAGGAGAGCTTTCTTCTGCAACCAAAGGTATTGTTTAAGCAAAACAAGAGTGCTACTTTATTTCTAGATGCTACTTTAATTAGTCCTTTGATGCTAATGATTCCATTCCATATTGGGAGTTATAAAAAAATCCAACACAAACCAAAGTGCACTTCTCTAAACATTGTTGCTCATTTTATACTTCACAAAAAGCCAATTTTATTTATGCAATTACTGTAAGTATACAAGATCAAGATATAATGAGGTGATACCATGAAGTAGGAAATGCCAACCTATTCCAAATCCAATGGAGAAACTTTAAATAGTAAAGTACAGCAGGCAGTGTTGCAAGCCAACAAATACATTTCCTTTCTCTGAAATGGGGATAACATCCTGCTGGAAATGCTCTTTTGAATCTGGTTGTGACACTTTTGTGGTATAATTTAAAATTATAAGGTGGGGACACCAGAATGCTCCTGTCCTGCTGCCTGGAAATGGAGCCGTCGTTAAAAGGTTTGGTTTGTTCTAGTCCTGCAGTTAATGAAGGCTGGGTGGCATTTCACCAGGGCTAATGCTCTTGCTCCTGGTTGTTAATTCCCCTGTAAGGACTCACCTTTTCCCTGACTTTCCAGTCAGTTCTGCTGGGATGTTAAAAATGTTTTGATACATATGTTAGTTGTTTTAATCGTAGAGCTATAAAGAACTAAGTCAAGGAAAGCCTCCCAAGTAATATACAGGAGTTAGTTTATAAAGTAAGTAAAGCTGAACCACTAAGTAATAGTGACCACAATATAATTAACTTCAACATCCTCAGGGGAGAGATTGCACAAAAAATGAGGAAGCTAGTTAAAAAGACCCTAAAGTCAGAAGTGAGGAAATTAAAATCCTTAGACTCAGCATGGAGGCTACTTGAGCAACCATAACAGTGTAACAGAAGGCAGCATAATCCCAAACAAAAAAGGAGGCTGACAGGCAGAAAGGAGAGACAGGGCTGCGGGAAGGTCCAAGAAGTTTGTACAGTCAAACATGTATTTTTCTGAACGTAGAATTTTAACTTGTGAAGTCAACGGGGATAAAATACAGTGGCTAAGAAACACAGTGGAGATTAGAAGGATGACAGAGGATTTGAGGAGCAGATAGCCTGACATGAAAACAAGATTTTCTCAAGTATTAAGAAGCAGCAACCCTGCAAGAGACTTTATAAGTCCAGTGGGCTATTTGGTAAAAAGTAAGAAAGCTAATGAGAATACAGAGGCACTGAAATGAAGGTAAATGACTTGTTTGCGTGAGCATTTCCACATAGAATGTAAGGAAAAATTGGTATACCAAATTTCCTCACTCTTATGTAATGTAGAAGAGGTTTTGACAAACACAGGAATTAAAAGATGTGCTGGAACAAATTCATAAATTACATAAAAACAAGCTCCTAGGACTGGAAAGTAAATGAATAAAAATTCCAAGGGGATTTAAGAATGAAATTTCTGAACTACCAACAAGAATAGACAATCTGATTAAAATCAGTACATGTACTAAAGTAGAGAGCATTTATCCCCTAGGAGGTGTGAAGGGTAGTTCTGGAAATGCCAACAGAAAGATGCATACATGTAAGCAATGAAAAACAGTTAAAATAAAACTACCCATCACTTAGGTTTGGATGTGATCAGAATGAAGAGACCTACCCTGAAAGAAGGTGTTTCTTCAGCCCCCCAATATAGTGACTTCCAACATATCTACAAAGCTATTGGAACGCTTTAAATTGACTTGTTTCCAGCTAAAAATGGTGTCAGAGTAAGCAAGTAGGAGAATAACAAATAAATGTAGGGCAGGTGTACACTGGTGGTGTGTGGGTTGGTCTCACCTGAGCTCAGTGTGCAGGGGAAAGAGCCAGAGCAGTCTGGGCTCACTGACCTGCCCTTCTGTTACTGGTAGGAACGGAGAGTCCCCGTGGCCTGGGATCTTACCCCAAAATGTGGGGCACTCCTGTCTCTCCCAGTGCCTCTCCACAGCCCTGGGAGCTGAGATGGCTCCGTGTAGTTACAGGGGAATTAACTACTGCACATGAGAGGAGAAATGAGCCACATCCCAACTGCCTGCAGCTGGAAGGATTTTCCCTGGAGAACATTCTGGGAATTCTGACAGGACTCATCATTTCTGGGGACAGGCCACCAGCTTAGGTGGGTTACTGATCCAGTGGGGCATTTTCTGTTCTCCTGGGCTGCTGTGGAGGACACTTTTTCACAATTAAGAAGATTCTGGTTTAGACATTGGATAATATTGTCGTTCTAGAGTGAAATGTTTACAGAATCAGCAAAGGAACTGGCAAAATTCTGGGGTTTGGAAAGTGGGGCTTTAAGAGAGTGTTGTACAAATATGGTTATCTATGAGATAACCAAAAGCTGTTGGAAAGAAACCTAAGGATGGTGTAAGGTGACCAGCAAAAATACGAATTTCCCACCTTCATGTTCCCTATTGCACACTCCATGACAGGCCACAAGGCTCCTAGGGGACTTCAGGATCTTAGGATTTCATCTGAGGGGAGGACTTGCTGTTTTGCAGTGTTGGAACTTGACATTGCTAGTTTAAATTTTCACCCTTGGTGAAAAGTGAAATCAGACTGGATATTCTGCTAAAGAAAATTTTAGTAACGTATGAATCATGTTAGAAAGCAGAAAATGGAAAAAACAATGGTAAATCCAGTAGTTTATTGAAATAAAACATTGGAAATTCTGAAGAACATTTGGGGAAAGGGAACCTGCAGCGTTTCTTGGGAAACACACGTTACTTGAATTTATGTAATTAATGCTCCATAACTAAGAGGTCCCAGCATTCAAATTAATTCTATTCCCTTCTCACTTCTATAATCTGTTACATTGTTCTGCTTGAAATTACATTCTGATACAGCTGAATATGTTTCCATTTCTACAGGATCTGCTCTGTTTTACTTCCCTTGCTGCCTTGGTGGTTGTGCTGCTCTCTGCTTGGCTGGTGCTGCACTTGGGCCTGGAGCCCAGGCAGTGTGTCCATCCCTGGCAGGGCTGATACACCTAAAGCTGATTTACACCCTTACACACAAACCATCGCTCTAACAGGCCACTACCTAAGTTAGGCTGACCTGTGTACAGCACAGACTCCTCTGTGAAAGCTGAGAACTGCCATTCCAATTTCATCTGCCTTTATATTTCCACATTCAGAATTGTCGACTGAATTCTAGATTTTGACATCTTGTCCTTCTTGATTTCCCTGACCCTGTATTTTCATGGTTCTTCAGCTGCATCTCTGATAATTTCTTCCCTTATCCCTCATCCTGACATCACATCTCCAACTCTCTGAAGGTATTTAGCAGAGCTATATTTTTGCTGCCTAGTCCCCCTTCCAGTCCAATCTTATTTTGGTGTAATCTCGTAGTCAAACACACATTCACTATCATCTCTATATTGCCAACCATCAGATCCACTTATTTATTCCAAACCTGTCCTCTCCTATTTGAGCTGAAATCTCACTTTATCTTCTTGAAATGTCTTCATAGATACCCCACCATCATCTGCTGTTCAGAATGGGACTAAAGAGAATTCCTCCCATCTTTCCTCCTCTGCAGGCTTTCCCTATTCATCCCTTAATCACTGTGTACATACTGCATGTCATTCAGCTTCCTCACCATGTATGGTCAGTGCTTCTGGTTGGAAAATACATTTTGCTTGAAAAATGTCCAAAACACTTTACATTAAAAAAAAAAAAAAATGACAACAACAAAGGGTAGTTAAAATACCAAGCAAGCAGAAAGTAATACATTGAGAAGCCTGAATATTGCAGCATTCTGCTGCAGAAAAGGTCCAGCAGGAGTAAAGAAAAAGCACTGCCCTTGTTGTGCATTGCCCCCCGGGGTGCTGTGCCTGTGACCTCCAGGAGCCGTCCCCAGACAGGAGAGGGAGTTCACTTGCCAAGGCCCATTCAATCGTCAGCTCCTCTGCGAAGTCTCCCTACATGGGGTCCAATTAGTGCCACTTGTATTGGGGAAGATTTTTTAGAGACCTGCTGAAAGCAACTGGAATAAGATTCCCAGATTAACTTTACACAGGCCACTGTACAGCTCCAGAGCCCTCAGTCATTCTCATTCAAGGCAGATTTGCACTGCAGTCAGTAGGAGTTTTTGACTAATGAAGGATCAGGTCCATCCTTCTGGTAATTTTTAATCATTACCTGATTCCTATCCTGCCAGCCACTTTTCAGTCTGTGTTTTTATTGCCTTTTCTAGAAATTAGTAATAGTAATATTTACTACTTCTGTTAAGTGCTTATAGTTCTATCAGTAAAAAACAGGTAATATTTAATTTCTAGAATTACCCACCTGCCTCTGAACTAACAAAGCCCATATAAATCATTCAAATGAGCGCCTTGAGAGACGTCGAGTCCCAAGTTAAACATTATAAATGCTGGAAAGATGCAGAACAGAAACTAAATATAAGGTCCACCAGCCAGGCTTTCTATTAAAAAAAAGGTTAATTATTCACAGATATCAAATCTCACTAGAGTGAAAAAAACAGAGGGAAAAACTTGCTTAGTTGTCATTCAACCCTGAATTTGGGCTGTGACACCTTGTCCCATGATCAGTGTCTTATGGTATGACCCAAATATGAACTATACACAGAGAAAGAAAGCAGAAAACTGAGCTGAAATTAGTCTCCTCACAGGGCACTGGCTTATCTTGTCTGTTTCTTATCCAAGGATAATAAAAAATAAACTTAAAAATATGTGTAATCCCCTGATATACTCGAGCTAGAGCATATTAACTGTTAAACTATCACTTCATCATTTGTACTGAGCACTGTTTAAAATACAGCAGAAAGCATTAGCATTGTAAAACGTTAATTGGGTATGTTGATTCCAGGAGCAAGGCAGACCTCCTTTGTGCTGATCAACATTTTAAGCTGAATTATATTGCTTATGTAGATGATTAAGACAAAGGACATTTAAGATTTAAATAAGTAAAATGATTAATAAAATACATGGAGGGAAAACATAAAAATACAAACCAATATTTTCTGTTTAGGAACTGATAACTGTTGAAGCAAATAATGACTTGGTTCAGAGTGACTAAATCCAAGGGCCACTGCCTGTATTTTCTGTCTGCACCTAGTGCTGGCTCACATCAGACAAAATGTATGGTGCAAAAGTATTTTCAGAGGAATTGCTCCTTGCCATGTAAATTCCTGCTCACCAATGGTTACTCACAAATACTCCACTGGGGAAACCGAGATCGTTAAGCAAACAATTTCAAAGCTGAAGCGGAACGTGGTGATTGCTCTAGCTCAGCTCCCCAGCCTGCTCACACACAGGCCCCCTTGCCAGCCTGACAGTGTATTTGGGAATAACTGGAGTGCCCAGTCCTCCCCTGTAATGAGGTGGCGAGGCCAGAAGTGGTAACTGGTGGAAAGACAATGAGTCCATGAACAGCTTCTGCTGCTAATCCAGGCATTGTCCCTGCCCCGTGGGGACAGCACAGCACCACAACCAGGATCCTGGACTAGTGCAAGGCGTGTTAGTTAACATACACTATTTAACACAAGGCCAACTTCACTCATCTGCTGTGAAACTGAGACTTCCAGTAAGTTTTACAACCAAGGGCTTCCTATCTCTGACTGTCTGCGTTCCATTTCCCTTTCCCTGCTATTTCTACGCTCTGAGCTGCTGGAGGCTGAATCAAGCCAGGGGTGTTTGGGCGCTCAGAGCTCGTCCCTACCTGTGGCACCGAGGGCAGGCTGTGGGCACGGTGTCCCTGCAGGGTGTCCCAGGTGCCCTGTGGTCCCCCGGGAGCGGGGCCGGGGGTGCAGGGCCGGGCTGGATTTAATGAGCGCGTCCTCACTGACAGATTCATTATTTGTGTTCGGTCGCTTCAAGTCAAAACTGATTAGTTACACTTACTGCAGCAAAGATTTAATGATTTTATTGTTTATCTTCAATTTATTTTGATTAACATCTCCGTTCTTTTCATTGCAAGTGCAATTAGGTGTAATATAACAGCGACTACTTTAATTTTGCTGAAATTAAGATGAATAAGTGACGGATTATGGCACTTTGTTTAACAAATAAATCATAGTTAAGAGGACTGTATTAGTAATAAATGAAAAAACAGACAATCTAATTAAAATGCATGGAGCTGATTGTTCAAGTTTCCAGAAATGTAATGAATTTTCATTTTAGAAATCAACTAGATTTAGGGGTAGTACTTGTTTATTGACAGTTAGATGACAGAAAGGCACATTATTTTGAAAATCATCTTAATTTCTTTTATTGTGTTGGTAGAAGGAAGTACAATCAAGATGCACATTTAAAATCTTAGGAGTTAAGATTATTTTGTCAGGAAAGACTGCAATTAGGTATGGCTAAAATAGAGACTGAGGAACTGAAATGAGGGGAAAACTCATTAGTTCAATTCTCCCATGTTCAGACTTCAGCATTTTCTGCAACAGATGAATATTCTCCAGGTCCCAGCCACAATTTTAAGTTCATAAGATTCGATTCACTGCCACACAGCAAAAGCCTCAAGACACGTAAGATGGAAGAAAGAACTAACATGAAGAAAACTGAACTCAACAAACAGTGAGCAAATCAAGATTTGCTCCATCCAGGCATCCCCAAATCACGGGGCAGGGAGCAGGGCAGCAATCCTGGAGCCAGCTTACTCTGGGGGTCGGATGGGCTTAGCTTCTGAGTGAGGAAAATGAACCCTTCAGAATCAGAAACTTTATCCCTCTGATGTTTAAAAGACCTTGTATTTGACAGGACAGCTTTGAAGATAAAGCCCGAGCACTCTCCAGCTCCCGGCTGTTCAGCACCCACCCTGCTGTCTGAATGCACTTCAGTTTCACTCACTTCACTGTGCCCAGGAAGGGGAGAAGGGAGACATTGCCGAGGATGTTGTGCTACATTTTTGATGCCACTGTATCGTGCCCAAGCTCTCTCTACAGAGCCTGGAGGAGCCGGGCTCTGTCCTACCCATCTCCACCAGCCCTCCTTCCCACCCCACTGTCACACGGGCCACTTGCTCTCAGATGGCCAACGTGTGAATTTGTCAGTAAAACGTGCACTGCCATCCCTGGCTCCAGGGACAGGAGAGCTCTGAGCCAGGAGGTTGGCACTGGAGATGGGTGAGGATCCCTTTTCCTTAATTCTTTTATTTTCTCTGCAGGAGGATTTTCTTCCAGGGATTAACATTAGAGAGGGCTGAGACAGAGCACTATATGCTCTGTTAAGACCTCATTTTGATTTTTCCCCCTTAGTATTAGGTACAGGGAGGTGGGGGCAAGGAGAGAAGAGAGGAGGAAACAGAGAATGCAATCCTTAGGATCAAAAAACCTGCAAAAGATGACTTTGTTCTTCCTAAACTTTTAAGCACTCTTCTTGTATTACTGTTTCTCTCTTTAACTGCTTTAAAGCATTTTCCAGATATTCAGAATAAAGGCAGCATTGGAAGAAGTACTTATTAGGATTTAGCAGCAATTTTTTGGGGTGTGTTTTTATTTTAGTTCAGAATTTATCACTGTACACTCCCTGAAATACAAGAATTTCGGTGTCAATGCAAATTTGTTCCAGCTAAGGATCTGCTTCATAGCTTTAATAGGCGTCCAAAACTGTATTTTAGCAAATGTCTGCAAAAAAAGATAATTGAAAAATAATTCCTGTCATATGGGTGTTATTGGAAAACATCACTGAAACCAGTTTCATTAGTGTAAAATAAAGGGGAGGGGGAGGTGGAGAGAGCATTTTGTAAGGCCTCCCTTCTTTGTCCCTGATTATATTGATCAGATTGACTCATTGCATGAAAATAGGTATCTCTTTCTTAGGGTTTAAATTCAAATAAATAAATAAATACATCTGGGTGCTTTTAACAAGGCAACATACCAACTTATTTACCCGTGTTTCATGTCACAATCCCTCTTCTAATACTAGTTTTCAATATTTAATAAATAACTCACTGGTAGGTAAAGCCAGAGAAGAGGGAGATGGAGAAGAGGTGCTGCTAATGACCAAAGGAAGCTGTGAAGAGCAGCCCTGCTCTGAGTGGAGCCCCCGTCATCAGCTGAGTGTCATGTAGGAGCGAGAGCCGGGGGAGGCTGTGCGGGGCTGGGGAGCTGCAGACTGGCAGCATCATTGGTTTGAACGGGCCGTGATTGATTTGTCACCAGAGGCCCATTTGACTGGGCGAAAAGCCCTTCTGATCTCAGACCCTCTCTGCCTCCTTCCCTCTGCTGTCCCTCTCCCTGCTGGGTGTGGAGCTGGCACAGCAGCTGGGCAAGGGGCTCAAGTTGGGGCTGACACACAGCAGAAGGGTTGAAGGTCACGGCTGCTGAAACTCTGTAAGGACTGACAGGGGAGATCCAGCTCATCCTACTGCTCACTTTCTGTCTTGCCTTTAGAACTCCAGAGGTTTGCAAAGCCCCCGGTCCACATCCACACAAATCCACTAGCACACCATTCCCCAAGCAGAGACACCACCAAAGCCTCTCTCTGCCTCTCTCTTCCCTCTCCCTCCGTCTCTCTCGCACACACTCACGCACACACACACACACACACACACACACGCACTCTCCCCACCCCTTCCACCTTCCTGTTATCTGTGCCTGGGAGAAACCTCTAGATCTACAAATATTAATTACAAGGGACAACGAAAGGTAAGAAGGCGTCAATTATCCAAAGGTGTCGTGATGTTATTTCAAGTCAATTGCAAATGTGTGAGGGGGAAGATTTCGCCCCAGTGATTCCTGTCTGCTTGGCTGATGGGGACCGGAGCCGATTCCCTCCCAGAACTGCTGCAGCTCTGCCTTAAACCACACACTTTCCAGCAGGAGCCATCAGCATGGGCCTTTCTGCATTCTCTTTTTATTTCATTCATTAAGGGCATTAGGCAAGTTGGAATTTGTATGAAAAGGATCCTATGGGAATACTGTCTCCAGGGTAGGTATTTTCATGACTTTCCACATCCTGGGGCTCTCTCTGTATCTCTTCTCTTTCTCTCTCTCTTCTGTTAGATGGAGCTTTAAAGGAGGCTGCCCTCATCTTCCACCTAATCTGGGGAAAGGAATTATTCTGAGCTGCATATATTGAGTGACAAAAATTTTATTTATTTTATAAAGTGGCAGTAACTAAGAAATTCTGCAACATGTCCTGCTTAATTTTGTTAATGGGCTTTGTTATTATCATTATTATTCCTATTCCTGTTTTCAGGTTTTTCTCACACAAGAGTTTTTAATTGCAATTGCCTTCATTATCCAAAAAGAAAGAGATAGCAGACTGGACAACAGCAAAATAATATTAATCAAACAAAGGCAGAGTTTAAATTAAAAGGGCTGTTGTGCTCTCATAAAAGCAGGACAATCTCAATACTCCAGCTCATTTCACTTGGCAAAAGAACGTGGCATCAGTTTTTTAACTTTAAAATAGTTTAATGAACACGAATGGAGAAATAATTTTTCTGTGTATTTAGCAGTCTATAAAGAAGAGAGAATGCTTTAACTTTGATCGCCACAATTAGTTCCCTGGGTATCTAGAGGGGAACAGGGCAGCCCTGGGAGCCTCAGTTCTTTAGATACAAAAGCATTTAGATCGCTTTAGAGCAGTTAATCCTGAGACTGGCTAGGGTCCCTTTTGTTTTCTAACTCCATTGTGGGTTTTGTTCAGTTTTTTCTATTCGCATGATTGACTGCCCAATGGATGCTAATTATCCAAATGTCGCTTCTGTCCTTTGAGTGACTTTCTATGTATTATGGGCAACTGTCATGCATTCTGTCATTCTATATCATATTACATGTATTATCATATGAAAATGGTACTCTGCATAAAGGAAGGTGTCTGAACCAGCAGATGCTGCAGATATTTAGAGCACTTGCCTAATTTGAATGGATTTTCTATAGAAAAATTGGTCAGAAAGCATAGAGGGGAGAGTCAGAAATTGAAAGTTTATCAGGTAATTATTTTTGTCCTTTTGCTGTTTACATGATAATGTACAAAGCATTAACTGTCTCTGCTCCTGAATTCTGCAGCCACCTTCCTCCTCCCGAACCAGGCAACCCGTCTGTATTTATTAGAGTATGACAGCTTAAGCTAATTAAACTGATATCTGTCTAAAATAATAAGCCCAGAAAGTTAGAATAAACATTATGATTATAAGCAGAAAAGGCAGCTATACAAATGTAGCATCAGTGTTATATTTTAATGATAAACTGAAATTCCTGTATGAAAAACATTGGCTGTGGAATTACGAAGAATAATAAAGTTCTGCAAAGACATTTTTTTTCACTGTAAATATTTTTTGCTTAGATCTTTATCTCTTTCCATGCTATTCATAAGGCTGAGGGCTAACACAGCTGTGAACTTGATTTTTTTTTATTTTATACATATGTGAACATATCAAGGGAAAGGTTTTTACTGCAATTTTCCCACTAAGATAAACTTAACACACCTCAGTGTAATGTGCATGCCAACACTTAACAGGAATGCAAGATTTATAACGATGGGGCTTTTTAGATTTGCACTCTGGGGTCCATTGGACCCATAGGCACATCCAGAGTTTCCTACCCTAAAATGTTAGGATGGTGTTTTATATTTGCCATTGATATGAAATACTGTGGAGATATAACACTGAAATTCATGATCTTGAGCTTCATCAAACGTATGTGCAGTAAGTTTCCATTAATGGTAAAGCTAAATCATGGGAAATACGTGCTTTAGGAAATAACACAAAGATGCCATGGACAGACTTGCTCTGCTGTATCAAGGTGCTTTGAAATTTTACATGATCAAATATACATGATCAAGCTGTGCTTGTTAGGGTACGAGGGGCTCAGAACGGTCAATGGTTATTGATCAGGCTGTTAAGTATTTGTTCACGATTCTTTATATCCCAAAAGGGTCAGGGAAATGAACAGTGAAAAATTGCATCAGAGCCCACCTTTGTTTGAGATTGATGTATCAAAACAGAGTATTCATTTGCCAAATCTATTGGAAAAAATGTGTAGTGAATTATGACAGAGGGACTCCAGGTACAGAGATTAATATTTCCTTTTTTTTTTAATTATCTTTGTAAAATTCGGAGTCCTAATTAAAAATGTAAAGACAGAGTCTTTGTAGAACATGAATAGTGAATTATTGATAAGAGCAGATTTACACAGCAAAAACAGAGATACAATCATATCTTATCAGTTGACCTTTACATTTTTCCTTACATTTTGCTCATGCCAAGATTTTTTTAACTGAAGTTGCAGTAACAGTGATGCAGGAGAATCCATGAGGTGGAAATGGAAATTTCTCTTACCCTTACAAAATAGCAAATCTTTGTGGGATCCGTTACTACCTTTCAGTAATTGAATACGTATTACTGATCATGAAGAGTTCAAATTAAATGTGGTGGGTTTTTAAATAATAATATCATTTGGCAAATATCTCAAATTATTTGAATAATAATTCTTTCTTCTTTCTCGAGATTTCTACACTGTCTATTTCTACAAGTTCATAATATGTATTATTTATCGTTTTAAAATTATCCATAAAGTTGGTTCCATAATTCAAACTGCTACACATGTTGAGAGAGAGTGCTAATGTATAATTCTTGCAAAATCATACAAGGCATACTTTATTTGATTTCATTATGCTGTGCATTACATAAATTCACAAGGTCTTTCCTGAACACAGAAATCTCAGAAGAGAAACTTACTACACACTAAAGAAAACTACTGAACACAAAGAATTATTTCTGCAGATATTTGCCTCTAAGAAATGATAACATATGTCTGTGTCTGAATCTGCAAATAGAGAGATGGATACACACACATATGTTCCTCCACACACACAGAGCCTCATACTGTGATATATCTTATACATATTTATATAAACAAATTTACATACTGCATCTTTTGTAAATCTTAAAACCAGCGATACGTGTCTTGTGTCTCATCTGCAGAAAGTAATGCCCTTAAAATGACTTCATGTTTTTCCAGATGAGAATTACATTGAAAATAGTCGGCCACGGTTAGAAATGAAAAGTTTGCAAAGTATAAAATGGGCAAAATGCCCCGGATTGGTGGGAAATGCCCTCTCACCTTCTCGTGTCTGACCTGCCACTTAATTAATCTGCTCTTGTGTGAGAGCGGACAGTGCGAGCGAGGGGCAGCCCAGCAGAGCTGCAGCTCTTGGCAACTTCCACCCCCCCCAGCTTCGCAACAGCCCCCTCGTCCCTCCCCACATCTGCCCGGTCCCATCACGCCCGTTCCCACTCGCGGCTCCCCCGCGCTGTCCCCGCTCCGGTCCCGCTGTCCCGACAACTGCCCGTACCTGCTCCCGCAGAGCCGGCGCTGCCATTCAGGTAGTCCAGAGAAGGGCTCCGAGTGACAAAATATTGACTGCATTTGGTATTCACTTATCAAGGATGACGTTAGTGCCACAAAAATCCCTGTGATGTACAGGGAATAGTTAATTAATTAAAGGACCTGCTAATTGCTACTTGAGGTACTGTGCGGAGCTGATGAAGAGTGCTTGGTGCAGGGTTAGGTTCTCAGTTTGGAGTGAACATTTTCATTTAAAAGATTTCTTTAAAGTACATCCTAATTTTTTTAATGTTTTTTCAGGTTACTGTATCTAGTTCAGACTCAAGTGTTCAATTGAGCTTCAATTAATTATAATATATAGTCAGGGTTCTTTAGCTGGGATAGATTGATGGAGAAGCTTTGTTTCATTTGGTGCAGGTGGCACTGTTTAATAAGCACAGGAGAGAGTGAATAATGTAGTGTTTGCAAAGAGAAATAAATGCAAAATAGAGAGGTGCAATTAGATCAGCTCAGAGAAATAAAGGATAAATATTAAATGGTCAGGTATCTTGCAAATATCAAATAAAATAGTAATAAGTATCTCATTGAAAACTGCCATTTTAATTTATGAATATCTAAAAGCAACTGCTTTAAAATAAATGTAGTGAGCAAGTCTCCTGCCTTCATTAGGCAGGCGCATTTCAATGGCTGCAAAACACCACACTGCTAATTTTCAAACTCTCCACATTATTTTTCTGATACTGAAGTATAAATAGGATTTTAAATTTAAAATATAAACACAAGGACTTAAAAAACAAATTTCTAAATTTTATTTGAATACACCTTTAGCATTCTTTTCTTTAATTGGAGCTGTGTTATATCAAGAAAAATTACCCCATGGAAAATTAATCTGGGAAAACTTGTATATCACTATCAATAATGTATGAGCCAATGAGAGGCTTCTCTGCATGCTCAAAAGATAAAATAAAGTTGCAGAGGATTATTCAAAAGAACAGCAAAATTGTAGATGAAAAATGTAAAAAAACCCATGAAAATGAAAATAATTGTACACGGAAAAAAAACAAACCAAGTATAAACTCCTGAAAATAACATATAAGGAAAAAAGAAGGAATGTTATTTGATTAAAAAAAAAAAAATAAGGGGGTCTGGGTATCTGGTAGCTAAGAGGATAGTCCTGTAAGCTACTTAACAAAAGAATGTGAATGTATTAGACATTTCAGCAACACTTCTGCATCTAAAAATTTCAGCTGTAGACAGATTTTCCACAGACGATTCCCCCCTACTGTTAAGCTCTTAAATATACCTATAAAATACAAAATGTTCCCAATCACCTCCAATAAAGGAAGCTTCCTTACATTAAATGCATCGAATATTTGTGTTAGAAATCTGAAGTGCTTTCTGATGTGGTTAAATCCACAAAGAAATGTGGTTGTAGAACAGAAAAGGAATGTTTTGAGCACATCACCCTGAATATTTGCAGATGGATCCAGAGCTGGGCAAGTTTACTTATAAAAATATGGAATTCATCATTTTCTTGGGCTCTGAATATTCAAAGGAGGCGATGCCACGGGAGTGTTTTCTCTACAAACCCTGCGTTTGTTGTGTAGCCGTGTTTACCAAATCCCTGCTACACCCAGCGAGGGCAGCCCCCACCGCTCCCGGATTGGTGGCTCTTGAACTTGTAAAATGTTTATGAGGGAGTGTTTGCTGGTGCTGTCAGCGTGGCACTGCTGGGGCTGCTGCAGGGAGGGCACAGGGCAGCCACAGGCAGCTCCCCTGCCTAAAATACTCATGGCCATTCGGGCAAAATGGTTTTCACCAAAAAAAAAA
>VYZS01012985.1:5945-18602 GCA_013400695.1 Neodrepanis coruscans | reverse complement strand
GGGCCGGCCCCCGTCCCATTGGCCGGCGCCCCGGGGCCCACCCCAGCACGCAGCTGCTCATGGGAGAAACTGCCGCCACCCGGAAGCGATACGCATGCCAGGAAGGCGTTTCCGGCTCATGGCGGCTGCCATGGGACACCATGTGCTCTTTGCCAAAGGACCGGCGCCGCCTCTCTGCAGCTGCCGCTGTCGCCGCCTTCACCGCCGGCACCTCGGCTGCAGGTAAAGAGCCGGCCCTGCGCTCCCGGAGGGCCCGGGGGAACGAGGAGGTGCAGCCGCTGCCCCTACAGCACAAGCCCCCAGAGCAGAACGCGGCCGGGAGACGGAGGGGCGGCGGAGGCGGTGATCCACTGGGCTCGCGCCAGCCCATTCATGGCTCGGACCACCGCCGCTGCTGGCTCGCTCGGTGCCGCCTCTCGCAGCCCCAGCAGTTCCCGGCGCACACCCGTGCAAGCGCGGGGCAGCCCCCAGCGCTGGACCGCCAGCGGCTTCGTTCCCGACGCGGTCCCCGTGGGCGCGACAGCCCCGGCGGGGAATGGGGGGGAACGAGTTTATTTCCCAACCTACAACAGAGTTGATTTTCTTTGTTGTTCACTGATGTATTAGAGTTATGAAACTCCACAGCAGCAAATTAACCTTTGGGCGTTCTGCCATTTTACTTCACAGAGCTGAGCATTATCAAAGAAGGGCTTAAGGTAAAGAATTGAATGCACTGTACTGACATGCTGACAGGAAAAGTCATTCATTGGTACAGAGTCTTTTTTCTCCTTTTAATTTGTTAAAATGTGCATTTCTGTCAATTCTGTAGCCTTTCTGTGAACAGAACTCTCCTGAACAACAGATGTGGATATTGGATGATTGCAAGATTATACCAGGCAAATGAAAAATGCTTTTGTTTCCTGCAGCATGTTTTTATTTTACAATGGAAAAAAATATTCTTTCCTTGCAGCAAACTAGACTCAGTTTCCTTTTAATTGGACATTACTACAGTTTTCCAGGAGCTTGGAGTTTTGGGGTTTTTTCCCTTTTAAAAGATCTTTACTATTCTTCTCAATGTTCACAACTTGATAATATTAATCTGAGATAGAACAAAAGTTTACTAAGCATCTATTTAAAGTAGGGCTGGGAAATGCATGTCACTGAACTTCATGGGAATGGCAGGAATGATGTGCTTCACTCTGTAGCAAGTCCTACCATCTGCTTGGTATTCTGAACTCACACTCATGTCTGTTTGTAGAGGTCCTGTGCCTTAGTTCTGGTAATCTTTTCTTACTCCCATAAAGATACACAAAAATTCTGCAGAAAGAAAAGCCCTAAGGATTCAAATATATTATTTTACCAAAAGCAAGTCTGTTAAATGGTTTAGTCCCAGAGACAATTTCAACTAAAGAGAAGTTTCTTATAGTACAGCTGGATAAGGTATGTGTCACTATTTTTCAATATATAAAATTGAACTCTAAAAATATCAATTTATACTGAATACATACAGAATCTATTGCCTTCTGTTTGTCGTAGGGTTAATACCGAAAGTAAAAACGATCTCTGGTGCTGCCGCGCGGGCCGACGGCCGAGTGGGGGGGTGGGGGGGAACGACCCTTTTCCCCCCCTGCCCGCTCGGACCGGGGACCGCCCGGCGCCCGGCACCGGTTCCTCCATGCCCCTCAGCCCCGGGGAGAGTTCTCTTTCCTTTGGATCGAGGGGGAGTTGGGTTCAGATCCTCGAGTCCGGAGTGGGGGAGATGGGTGCCACAAGGTGCCCAGTGCAGTGATGCAGCTGATCCCGGATGCGGGCNGGACATACGCCCACGTGAAGACCGAGTCGGTGATTCTGCTGCAGTGGTCTGGTGAGCATTTGGGGAGGGGGAAGCTGTTCCTTTGATCACATCTTTCCTTTGTGATCAAGCTTTTCTTTCTTTTTTTTTTCTTCTTTCTTTTTCTTTCTCTTTTGGAGGTGTGTGGGGGGGCTTCCTTTCTCTTGGAATTGCACTCCTGTGGATTTCGGGGAGACGGATTTCCTTTCCTCGCGGAGGAGGGTTGTTTCTTCCCTTTTGTTTTTTTTTTCCTTTTTTTCTTTTGTGGTTTTCCTTTCCCCCGGGAGGCAGGTGGTCTTGTGGTTATCTGCAGCTATTCCCTGGGATCCAAAGACCACATCTCTTCTTCCATCAGCACTAAATCCCTTCTTGGGCTAACGAGAAGGGGAGGGAGGGGCGCACGCGGTTTCTAATTTTTTTGAGTTTTCGTTCAGTCAAAGCCAGGCAGAAGCTCGCGCTGCTAAAGGGGTTCTTAGACCGGCCACGTGTTTCTTCTAATTACCCCGGCGTCTCTCCGGCTCCGGGGGCCCAGAGAGAGACAAGCACTATCTCCAGAGCGTCCTCATCCCTAAAATGGGCCCTGGGAAACTTAATTTGTTTGTCTGTTTGCACTTTATTTGTCGGGTTTTTGTGTACGCGAAATAAACTGTGATATTTGTGTGTTTTCTTCATTTTGGGGTGTGTTTTTGGCTTCTCTCGGAATCTCTTGTCCAAAATCGCTAAATTTGTGGTAGAACCATGACACTGTTATACAAAACCCAAACCTACTGATCTAAAGAAGTCAAAAGATTTTTTAGTTGGGTTTAGTCCAGTTTTCTTATTCTAAATTGTCACTTCCCTAGCCCTGAAATAGACTTATACAGATATAGATGCTAAGATAGAGGAACCAGAGAAAGTTTCTCTGTACTAATTGTTCAAAAGACTTTGACAGAGATGGAAAAAGCATGAAGAAGAAGGGAATGACTCCTGCTGTTTTGAGAATAGCTGGGCAAACAGGAACTCTTGGTTACTACAATTGGCTATGAGGAGCAATTACTGAGTCAGGTGATTATTTCTAGGGAAGAGCACTGGCTTCATTAAGCCACCTTCTCAAACAGCTAACACCTGGCAGACACTTGTATCCTAACAGCAGGGAGGTTTCCCTCCCTGTTTTCATTACTCTACACTGAAAATTCATGGGAGTTCAGTGCTGAATGCAGCAGGTTGAGTTAAAAGGATTCAGTAGTTGTCTCATTTGTGTGTGGGAGGGAAGGTGTCACCACCACCCTGGGCTCAGGAAACAACTGAGACTTCTGGAGTAGTGATGATGGTTTCTCTCTGTGCTGTGGGGTGTAAGGACGATGGTTTCCAACATTTCTTTTGTCATGAACATCCTCCTTCCTCAGAGAAAACAGGGTGGTAAGATCTTATTTCCCTCTTTTCTGTGTCAGTGTTCCAATGAAAGGTCAAGCAGCACTGCTTAAAAAAAAAAAACAAACATGTTTATTTAGTATTGTATTGTTATTTTTTATTCTTGTGCCAGGAGAGGATGCATAGTCAGTCTCTAAGGATGTCTGATTTAACCAGTTCCCTAATCACATAAGGAGTGGATATTGTTCAGTGTAGGCTTCAGTTTCATCGACATTCATTGGTTCCACTGTGGTCTCAGTCCCTCTCAAGATTTCAGATAACAGCTTCAGCATCTGGCCAATAAGTAGTGCTCACATGAAGTCAAGTAGCATCACATTAATATTTATGTTGACAGATGAATTCATTCCACAAAGCTTTTTTTTTTCCTGGAAAAAATATGACACCCACTTGGGAATGGTATACAACCTAGTGGGAATTTTATTGGGTATGAGGCGGATCTTTTATTATAAAAAGAAAGACCCCCATCAGTGAAGCTTCTTGCAAAAGACTGATACTATTCCCAGGCATGGGAATACTGTCCTTTGCATCACAGAATTATACTCCACTACCCACCCATCTCTTGTTTTCATTACTTCAAATACACCTCACTTTGCTTGTAAATCAAACCTCAATGAAAAGAGATATGTCAACAGGCAGTTTTGGTAACAATTAAGAACACTCAGGAGGAACAAAACTTGTTGTTGAAGCCTTAATAAAACTCTACAAATCTGTAACAGCCTGAACAAAACCTTTTTCCTGTATTTCATTTTATTCCTTTCAGCTATCAATCACAGATCCTTCAATAATTACCCTTAGATCATCCAAACAAGCCTCCCATAAATCCTGCTCTTTTATTTATCTGGTTGTATTTAACAAAGAGGTTGTTCATGTTTGGCTAAACCAGGCTTCCTGGAAAGACAGTGAAAGATACATCAGATGCTGGTTACTCTACCACTACTGAAAGAAGTTTTGTCCCTCCAATTCTTTGTTTTGTCACTTGAATTATTTGCTATCATTTCTAGTCTTTATATTATTCTTTTTTTCCTGAAGAGCTCTTTTAGTACCTGTTATCTGCTTTCCTTGAAAGTATTTGTCCATTGCAATGAAAACATGATTCAGTCTTTCTTTTCAAACAGATTGAGCTGTGCAATCCACTCATCCTGCGGTACTTTCCTCAGCTTTCATGTCATTTCACAGATTCACAGGCTACTTGAGGTGGGAAAGAATCTCCAGAGACCACCTACACAAAGCAGGATCACCAAAAGAAGGCTGATCAGGATTAAACATTTTCAAAAATCTCAAATAATAAATAAATAATGAATAAATAGTTTGCACAAATTACTTTTTCTCTAGAAACTTTGAATGATTCTATTTGAATTCTTCATGCCTCTCTGGAGAGGACAACCAGGTATCAGAGGGTTGGTTTTGTTAGTGTTATTCTGAGCATAACACCAGTGTCGCAGCATCGTGTGGTACTTACAGCACTTAAACATATAACCACAATGAAAAGCCAGGAATTTTTCCTTGTGTAAGAGAGAACAGCAACATATTGTCTGTCCTGAATGGTGAAAAATTATTTGATTAAAAAACCTGAAATATTCTCTCAACCAAGTCTCTTAGCATTATGAAGGTATGTATAGAAGAATTGGGCATGTGCATTTCTATTTTCAGAGGCAAAATGGTTATGAATTAGAAGGATAAAACACAAATGACAGATTTACAATGTTCATGAAAGGGAAGAAGGAAAAAAATCAAAAACATCCTCTATGAGACAAAAGGGAGTTTTGATTCAGTAAAGGTAGGAGTTACTTAACCAAACCTTAAGTGTCTCAGATTTCTAGTCATAGGTGGCTATTTCATCTACCTGTACTGTTACTGGAGGAAGATGGACTGGTTTCGTGAAAACTTTTTTCCATTTTTCTTAGACATCAACCAAGTCAGGATATGCAGGTTAATAATTCAGCCTCACTGTGGAGAGTACTTCCCTGTGTCATGTCAGGTTGTTTCTGAACACTGTGCTTATGTTCAGAAAGCAACCTCATTAGTAATGTTATATTATGCAGAAGTCATCCTTTTGTATCATGTCATTCACTGTGTGTTCTGGCAACTAAAAAATAGCCTGTCTAAAGATGCATATTATTTAAATGGAGTAGAATGTACAATTCTAGCAGACCTCATTCTAGACATGCAGAAATAACCATTGAAGTTTGATTATTTAAACAGAAAAATACAGAATCAAAGAGTCATAGAATGGTTGGGTTGGAAGGGACCTTAAAGATAATCTAGTTTAAATCCCCCTGCCTAGGTTAGGGACACCTTGCACTATACCAGGTTGCTCAAGGCCTCATGCAACCTGGCCTTGAACACTTCCAGGGATGGAGCATCCACAGCTTCTCTGGACAACTTGGGCCAGTGCCTCACCACCCTCATAGTAAAGAAGTTCTTTCTAATATCCGATGTAAACCTACTCTCTTTCAGTAGATGTGCGTGTGTGTGTGTGTATATACAGGCATTTATAGTGTCCTGCTATTTTTCTTAATTGCTGCATTTATCTATTAGCCACTCCAGCCCATAGCTGAGCAACATGGCCTGGATATGCAGTTATCCATTTCTTACATATCATATGCACTCATTCTAAAAGGAAGTGATTTTATAATTAGGGCAAAATCTTACCCAGAACTGACTTGGATCCAACAACAAAATTATACTCATATTCAACTTTAAAATTACACCCTATACAGCTACTTATTAACTGTACTTCTACAGAGCTACCAACAAATCATTAATGTATTGCTCTCTGGGTAATTTAGTTATGTAAGACACATCCAAACTCTATTAAACAAATCAAGAAAGTATATTGAGAAAGCTGGTATGAATAAACAGATACCAGAATCTGAATTGCAGCAATTTTACTGCTGAACAACTTGGAGGTGATCTCTGTTAGAGAGTCACTTATATCTTCCTTACATGTTGGAAATATAAACCAAAATGAACTAATTTATTTTAGGGAAGTTAAGTAACTCCGTTTCTCAAAGGTAAGCCACAGGGCTGTACTAACTCATTTTCTTGCAGACATATGTACATGCTATTAAACTGCAAATCTTTGCTAGTTGTAAGAATATAAAACTGTCTCCATGAAATAAAACCAATAAAATATATATTGAAAAAGAAAACTCCAAGATATGTCATCAGTAAGAGATAATAAATAAAGCAGAATTTAGGAATTAAACGAAACAGTAATACAGACAATACCACCACGAATAAAACAAAGGCAAAACCATTCACTGGGTAAGAAGGGAATGACTGTGTTTCAGTAGATACTAGTTCATGATGTAAAAGGCTGATGCTACTGAAGCCCTGGCTTTTCTCATCTCAAGACTGACACTCCTGTGGCAAACGCTCTGGTGAGATTTCCTGTGGAGATGGGTGGAAAGGGGGTAAGGTAAACACTCAAAGGATGAAGTGTTGTCCCACAGCACGCAGCTGGACATTCCAAACCAAAGAAGGCTGACAAGCATTGGATCATATAAACTATATCCCAGAGATTTGCAGGAAGCCACAAGAGACAACAAAAAGCCTTAGAAGGAGTTCTTTTTGACATAATGTTTAGCATGGAGGAGAAGGAACTAAGTAATGGAGCCAAGAACATCATTAATTTGGATTACTTTAAGAATTCTAGTAGAAGTATGAAAAAGCAGCTACGACTGAGAAGGAGGAATCGTTCCCATGGTAAAGAGTTTCTCCTCAAACTCATGCATTTCTTAGGCCTTAAGCTGAGTGAGGCATTCATACCTCGGGTTTCCTGAACAAAAACTGGCCCTAAAGTACAGACTGCCTTATTATAAATAAACCACCCGCAAACCAAAATTACTGTCCCTGCTGAAGAGGTACATTTCAGTTCTCTGGCCAGCAACACACAGAACACCAGGCAGAGAAACTGAAGCAAAACAACCATGGTGATGACAGTGACAAGCACTTGAAATATCAAACTTCAGACGCTGCTCTGTCTAGAAAGTTTATAATCTAGAAAGTGGTTTGCAGAAGATCCTGAAGTAGACCACCATGGCATGGTGGACTAGGCTGGAGGAAAAGACAGACAGACAGACACTTCTTTTGGCAATCCCATACATCATTCAGAGATACCAGACATCAGCCTGGAGAAGAAAAGGCTCCAGGAAGACCTTCTATCAGCCCTACAGTACCTAAAGAGGGCTGCAAGAAAGCTAGAGATGGACTTTTTACGAGGGCATGGAGTGATAGGACAAAGGATGAGGGCTTTACACAGAAAAAGTGTAGTTTTAGATTGGCTATTAGGAAGAAATTCTTTACTATGAGGGGGAGTGAGGTACGAGACAGGTTGCTCAGAGAAGTTGTGGATATTCCATCCCTGGAAGTGTTCAAGGCCAGGCTGGACGGGGGTCTGAGCAACCTGGCCTAAGGAAAGGTGTCCCTGCCCATGGCAGGGGGTTGGAACTAGATTGTCTTTCAGGGCCTTTCCAAAACAGGTCATCCTATGATTGTATATTTTCGATTCTAAGACAAATGGACTGAGGAAGAACGGGGTTTTGACAAAAGGACAGTTTTTGACAAACTAGAAAAGATGACAGGATTAAGAATGTCTCTAAGGACACCATCAAGGACTGAAACAATGTTGAGATGCAGCCAAGCACTCACTGAGATGAAATACGTGTCTGGGGAATAAAGCACTGTTGATAACTCCAATATTCATAGAGTCGAATATAGGAACTGTCTTTTGCGATCTACATGGGAAAAGCATGCTCAACATCTGGCACAAATTGAACTCTTAAGGAATCTACTGCTCTAGTCTCTGTATGTCCTTTGGCTGCCCCTAGCATGACACACAGCAAACCTGACAGGGCAACAAAGATAAATGTTGTGGCTTTTAGGACAAATACCTTACATCTTTCTTAGACGCTTCAAGAGTTCCCAAACAATGCAACCCAGCCCAGAACGAGCAAAAAAAAAAAAAGGACATCTATTTAAAACACAACACTTATGTTTGTCTGGGAGAGGTATTTTAATTTTCCATTTCTTCATTATTTTTAGCGAAATGTGGATCTACTTTTATTTGAGTGGTGTCTAAATATCTTCTAAAGAAACTCAGGTTTCAGCACTGTCTATAATCAGAATTCAAGCTGACTAAATACATGCTGAAGGACAGCCAGCAATAGAAATAGTCTTAATATTTTCATTTCAAATTGAGTAAAGAGTGCTTAGATCTTACCTTACTTTATCAGAACAGCTACCAATTCCTCCTGAGAAAACTATATACAATATTTTTGTAAGGTTGAAGATATTTTTTGCTCAGCTCTAAGAAGGTAAGTCAAAACAGTTGGACCCAAACAAAATAAAACACCTACAGGATCCTGGAGAACTCTGATGTTTATGTTTCTAGGCTCCAGTTGTGTAACACACACATGTGCCTTGGATGCAAAATTTACAGGAAAAGTCCAATTTTGCACAAGTACATTTTAGGTGTCAATACCTAAGATTTTCACAAAGGACAGAACAGGAAATAAACACTCCTGAGTGATCTGCTTAACTGACCTCTGCCTGCTTCCCTTAAAATCAAGATGGTTTGTTCTAATTACACTTAGAATGCAGAAAAGCACTCAGCAGCCATCCATTCTTCTCAGGTCAGCACCAGTGAAACATCAGCTCCCTTCAAATATCCTTGTGGGTCATTCCAACTCAGAATATTCTGTTATTCTGTGATCATTTTTCATCTTGTCTGCCAAGTTCCCAAAGAATTGAGGTCTTACTTAGTTTTGCCCTGATTGCAAACAGAGAGGGAAGAACATTAGCAGCAAGGAGCCCATATCTGTTTGCATCAAACGTTTTTGTGTAGGCACAGAATATAAAAAGGATCCTTCACTCATCCATGCAATCACTTGAAATTGATTCTGAAATGAATCTGAAAGACAAACTCTGTCCATGCTGCAAGGGCACAGAAGGGGAAGTTTTTAGCAGTGACAATCTCTGCTGACACTTCCACTAGAGTGACACTGGAATAACTTCCTTTGGTGAGTGCATTAAATAAATCTAAGTAAATACCAGGGATGCTAAAAAAAACTTTCTACTTTGGGATATACATTTGATACATATACGTATGTATATATGTTTGTGCTCATGCACGTGTGTGTGTGTATATATACATACATATATATATATATATATATATATATATATATATATACATGTCCTCTTAAACTGATTCTTAATAGATACTGGGACAGATCACTAGGAGGCTCCTTATCTGTGAAATCTCCCTTCACACACAACAGCCTGACAGAAACAGAAAAATAATTTGGTCAGTTCCTCCAAATTCTTCTGTAATTTTAGACTATATTTATCAAAAGGGAATTCTGCCAAAGAAAATATTAACATAAGTTAACATGAATTCTTGCAATTAAATCTCCCTGAGAAACACTGCAAAGAAACATCCTTCACCGGTGGTTTCTACCCAGAAAACAGATATCTGAAAGCAAATCTGACTGCAAAAGAAGGTGACAAACCACTTGGTTTTCATTCTCCAAAATGGGAAAACAGTATTAAAACAATTATGAAATCAGTCCAGCCCAAGGGAGTAGAATGAAAAAAACTTATACACTTATTCAGTGATGATACACCAAGGGGAAGAATCTGGCAAGGGCAAGGGCAGGTCACTTGTGGATCTGCAGGTGGAAGCTAAGGCTCACCCATGGACAGTCAGCCTACACCAGCTTCTCAGAGCACGTATTTTTTATTTTGGGAGAAGGTAGTTGAGATCCCATCTCCCAGCCAAGAAGGTTGTTTTCACTTGTATTAAAATCAAATTATTAAATAAAGCCCCAGCCAAACCCACAAAACTATCCTGGTTTTATATTACAACTGGATGAAGCCACCACTCAGCTTTACGTGGTTTCCTCACTAAAATATAAATTACGCACAGGTTTGGCAAGAGGAAGGAGAACATATTCCCCATTCAGGATTAAAAGTGAATGAAAGCTGCACGTTATGGGTTTCTTCACAAAGCTTTTCCACAGCTGTATCTGTTTTATAAATAGAACAAGCCAAATTAGTTATACAGTAATATCCATTACAAAAGTGGTCCCTCTGTATTTTCTCACCAATTCATATTATTCTTTCTCATAAAAATTGACTCTTTTTTTTTAGAAGTTTTTTGTCAATATCTTGTTTGAGCACTGATACAGTAAAATCCCAAGCTCTTTCCAAATGGTCAGTGTCACTATTCATTATTCTTTTTGTGTCAGTAACCACAAAACTATAAAGTATTGTCTCCACTCTGTGAGTGGCAAATGAAACACTACAAGCTAGAGAATACTAGGCTATGGACAGTTTTCTGGGATGACTTTCTGGATTAGTTACTCATGCAAAAAACACACAAAACTTTCAGGACTTTTTAATCTTTTCAAATATAAAAAGCAGCTTTTCCAATATTCACAAATGCAAATAATTTTTTAAGCCAATATAAGAATTATTATTTGGAAAATACTAAGTAATTCTTTCTACTATCAAATTAATCCTAATTAATCTACTATCAAATTAATCCTGTGTTTATCCCTTAAGTCTTAAAATATATTGTACTATATTCTCTAACTCTTATGGTATTATAAAAGTTTTATCAAACTATTTATTACACTCCTTCAAACCATAATTGTAAATAAAGTGAAGGAACAGGGGGATAGTAAACTTTTAGAAAAGGAAATAGCAGAATAGCAAGGTATTCAGCAAGCTGAGCTAGAAACCGAGGAACTACACTGCATTCAAGTTGAATAATGTAACACAGAGATGAGGTTTGAGGTCAGGGCTTCAGCACTGCATTAGTCTTGCACTCATCCCTTGCTCTCTTTGAGTAACAAGCAAAGTGGAGAAAATAGCTCCTCCTCAAAGGGGACCAGCCAAAAGGCCAAATGGGTACCTCTAGATCTCACAACAATTGCCAGAGCAAGGGTCTTGCTGCTCAGTTCAGATATCGGATATCAGACCTTGGGACCTCTTGATCACAGGCTATCTAAGAAATGTATCATTGTAAAAGAAAGAAACAAGCATTTACTGAGGAAAAAAAAAGAATATATATAGGTATGAGAGAACACCTTCTTAGAGCTGGTGCAGCCCAACTCTACAGTCAGCATTTTTCTTTCTTTACAGGAAAAAGCTGTAAGTTAGTGTTGTGGGTTGGAAAAATAAAACCGTTCCCCCACCACCACTCCCTGGCGGGGCTGTCCACGGTCCCGGGCTGTCGCGCCCGTGGGAACCGCGTCGGGAACGGAGCCGCAGCACGCGCCGGGAGCCACCGGGCTGTGGGCGATGGTGCCATGATGGCCAGCGGCAGTGGGCGAACTGGCAGCGGCGGCGGCATTGGGAGAGGCCGGCGGTGGTCTGGGCTGTGTCAGCCAGCGTGGGCCCAGCGGACCGCCACCTCCGCCGCCCCTCCGTCTCTCGGCCGCGGTCCGCTCCAGGGCGCGTGCTGTCTGGGCAGCGGCGGCGCCTCCTCGTTCCCCCCCCGTANCCTCCTGAGAAAACTATATACAATATTTTTGTAAGGTTGAAGATATTTTTTGCTCAGCTCTAAGAAGGTAAGTCAAAACAGTTGGACCCAAACAAAATAAAACACCTACAGGATCCTGGAGAACTCTGATGTTTATGTTTCTAGGCTCCAGTTGTGTAACACACACATGTGCCTTGGATGCAAAATTTACAGGAAAAGTCCAATTTTGCACAAGTACATTTTAGGTGTCAATACCTAAGATTTTCACAAAGGACAGAACAGGAAATAAACACTCCTGAGTGATCTGCTTAACTGACCTCTGCCTGCTTCCCTTAAAATCAAGATGGTTTGTTCTAATTACACTTAGAATGCAGAAAAGCACTCAGCAGCCATCCATTCTTCTCAGGTCAGCACCAGTGAAACATCAGCTCCCTTCAAATATCCTTGTGGGTCATTCCAACTCAGAATATTCTGTTATTCTGTGATCATTTTTCATCTTGTCTGCCAAGTTCCCAAAGAATTGAGGTCTTACTTAGTTTTGCCCTGATTGCAAACAGAGAGGGAAGAACATTAGCAGCAAGGAGCCCATATCTGTTTGCATCAAACGTTTTTGTGTAGGCACAGAATATAAAAAGGATCCTTCACTCATCCATGCAATCACTTGAAATTGATTCTGAAATGAATCTGAAAGACAAACTCTGTCCATGCTGCAAGGGCACAGAAGGGGAAGTTTTTAGCAGTGACAATCTCTGCTGACACTTCCACTAGAGTGACACTGGAATAACTTCCTTTGGTGAGTGCATTAAATAAATCTAAGTAAATACCAGGGATGCTAAAAAAAACTTTCTACTTTGGGATATACATTTGATACATATACGTATGTATATATGTTTGTGCTCATGCACGTGTGTGTGTGTATATATACATACATATATATATATATATA
>VYZS01012959.1:0-10397 GCA_013400695.1 Neodrepanis coruscans | reverse complement strand
TCTTCTTTATAAAGGCCATGCGTTATAAATTAAGTTTAGGAAATAGGGTGACTGAGAAAGTACTTGCTGTTTATTTTTAAAAGCAAACAGTGACATATTGACATATTGGACAGAAGCAGATGAGGTGAACCTCAGCTGTCAGTTGTATTGCAATTTTCTTAATATTATCCTAGATACTAAGGATTGTGGGTTTGGGGCGAAAAATAAATATTTAGCAAATAGAGTGAACTTTTCAAATAAACTTGCAAAGTATATGCTTGCTTATTCCTGCTCTTGCCAAAACTAAAAATAAATCTCTGGGTAGTTGCCTGATGAATCATTCCCTGCTATTGTAGGCTGGTCAGTCTGGACCTCAACAAAGATTATAGGGAGTACCTGCAGAAAATGATCCTAAATTGGAAACGCTGGAATAAATGCCTTGAAAGCCTCAAGACTTCTAATGTCAGATGTTATGTCAGGTTATCACTTAAACTGAACTGAAAGAATGAAGAGGGAACCTTACTGTTTAGGGGAAGAAAGGGGTCTTCACTGTTTGGAGGAGTTGTTGGGTTTTTGAGGGGGGTTGGGGTGTTTTTAGTTCTCTCTTCACTGTAGTATCACCGACGATAATTTTGTATTTGACCTATCAAGTCTGTTGTCCGTTACCAAGATAATCTCATATGAAGGCTAAAATCTGAAGGATGGAATTTCCAGCCTAGGCCTGGCTAGTACAGCGGGATGCTCCACCTTAAAGTCCATGTTTAATTTGGCTCATTTAAACAGCTGGTATCTAATTGGAAGACACACTGTTTCAAGTGCAGGCACAAACTGAAAGCTCATTTTGGTGCTTTTTGGGATGGCACAGTATAACAAAGAAACCCAAACCTGGTATTTTCTAAGATGCCTTTTAAAAGGCTGGGGCAAGAGCGAGTTGGTTATAGGGTTGATACTTTAGACCATATATGCACGCCCTTTTGAAAAGCAAACCTTTCCCCTTCATCACTAATTTGTTGTAAACAAGATGGGGGGCTGGCTGGCTATGATTTTTCATTTCAGAATAAAACAAGACATAAAGTTGCTCACTTTTATAGACAGTAGTTTATTGGTTTTATCCCTGATGACACGTCTGAAATTCACAAATAGCTCTAAGAATCAGTATTTGAACATAGTCTTCAAATAAAGCATATTGATTAGCACCTGCAGCTTATGGATTTGATTTACTGCCTACTTTATTTAGATAAAGCAATATAACATCAGATAATATGTGTTTTGGGGATAGCAAATAGTTTTCCGTGGTAACTGTAAGGAATGATTTTAAAAGAAAAACTTATCTGGTGAGTAATCCTCTTCAGATCTAGACATCATGTTTCATGTTAGTGAAATGAGTTAGAATGTGTTTTTTTTCAGAGTATTAGTTACCAGACTATCAGATGTTTGGGGATGTGTAAAACAGACTTGATTTTCAGACACAAGCCTGTGTCTGAAAGCCTGTGTGTACTGTCAATCTTCTGCTGCCTGTTTGCAATGCTTCAGGTCTTTCCCCCAATCCAACGTTCCTGTTCATCGTGTTACTTCTTTTTACACTAAGGACGTTAAAAGCATGACTCTCCCCGTTACTGGAGGTAAGAGCCATACCTTTATATGCCTGTTGAAATGAAAATTAGAGGTACTGTGCACTTGAACTTGAATGAATCATTTGGATTTTTTTACTGCTGGCTTAAGTTCGTTTTGCTTTCCAGGTCTTTATTTTATCCTCAGTCTGTAAATGTTTGAGCAGATAAATCTTCCACTGATCTCACAAGAACTGCTCAATGACAGAAGAGTGGGCAGCACTTCAGTGGCCAAGGGAAAATAAAAGGCCCATTTCTGGGCTCATTCACACTCAATTTTATGAACAGGAGAAGAACTGAGCCTTAGTCTTGATTCTGAAACTATTACTGCCTGGGAAAGAGAAAGAGTTTCATAGTCTGTGCATTCTGGGTTGTGTTTATCTTGGCATGTGATGTGATTTCAGTGGCAGAAGTTTCCAAAAATCTGGGTGGTTTTACCTGTCCTGTTTCACATCATTGGGTTCAGGTCTAGGAGCATGGTGTAAACTTCAAAGAGAAATCTTGCAAACAGTACTTCCTCAGAATGCTGTAGTTCCAACCTCCCTGCAAGGAGGAGAAAACCCCCCCCCATATTTTCTGGCTTCTCTAGTCTTGGGTCCTTTTCTTGGTATACCAGTGCTATAACAATCTCCTTCCTGGATCCTAAAATCACTAGAAATAGGCAGATGTACAGTAAATACAAGGAAAGCATTTTGCACTGTCATACATTTGAGGAAGAGACAAACCAACAACTAGATATTACATCACCTATTTAAAGGTAGTTTAATTCTTTCCACAAGGCTAGGAAGCTATGGTTTGTTCCTGGCTCAGTTTTCAACTGGCTAAATGTAGATATGAAGATGCCTCTAGATAATATATTAGCTACTGCAGGTGTTAATTAACATTTACTGAATTGCATCTGAAATGGAAAACAATGGGAAAGTGAGGACAGAAAACATTGCTGACCATGATTGAAATTGCATATACTTTAGAAAGCTCAGGCCCTGTTTTAAATGATCAGTTGAAGCACATAAAATATTATCTGTTTTTGTTGATGACAGCTATTCTTCCTTATTCCATATGTTTTTACTTTTCTGCTGTAATAATTTACCATACAGTTACCTTTAAAATTAGTATTCTTATGCACTATGTATTACCTCTTTAGTTTAATTTATTGTTTTCCCTTTTTTGTGCTGGAACAGAACTTTGGCTGAGCTTGTCCCTTGCAAACTGTTTCCACAAAATTTGAAGATATACCNGAGCGGTTTTTATCCTCCCCAACCTACAACAGGCTTATGCCTAAACCTAAACTCAAATTCATAACAATATCTTGCAGTTGTGGAGAGCTTTGAAGAAGTAAATTCACCTGAAGACTGATCCTTTCATCTTCCTGAAGAAAAAGCATGCATCATGCCCACTTTAAAGAAAGCAATTTCAAGATGTAGAGCTATAGTAAAGCTCATAAGTACCTGAACAAAATTATGTATCTAGGCTGAGACCAGGAATCAGGCTATGCCAAAACTACCTGATAAGACCAAGATGTAGCAAGTGGTGGCAAGAGGCTTAAATGGGCTTTTTAAAATTCTAGGTCCACGAGAGGAACATTTGGATTCATGAGAGTTTTAGCATGATGTAATACATCATTGCACAGTGATGTCCAGGACAGTTACTGATGTTGTGCACTGTAATCTGTGGCTGACACTTCAATGAGAACCATGGAGACAGGGAGAAGTGCAATGGTATTTGTGGCATTGGCATCCCACTTGCACATATAGGGAAAAGAATTTAGTTATATCCTAAAATGTGTATTTAAACTAGGGCACTCATGTGAGTATGTAACTCTCCTCATGCACTTGCAGATTTCCAGGGTGGTTAGAAGGTCTCAATGACAAAAGCACTGAGGTGTCTGATTCCATTTACTTCAGTACCCTCGTGGATCTAAGCTTCAGTAAAACCTCATAAGCGAGGGAGTGTAGTTACACAAAACTATCAAAACTGTACTAAGATGAGAAAGTTAAAAAAGAAAATTTCTGCTTTATTTACCAATGGAAATTGAATTAACAATGCAGAAGAGCTGCCTAATAACACATGTATTTTTTTATTCTGTATTTTCATCCATTTATGCTGAAACAGTTCTTTCTCCCCTCCTCCCTAGTATATTCTTGCTTTCCAGCTGCTATTTGATCTTTCCAGTCTTTACTTGAAATTATTCCTTACAGAACCTCAGCCCCGTGTAGCATTTCGGCAGAGCTATTGTCCTTTTGTCTACTGCCTGTAGATCAGCTTCTACTGCTAAAGAGCTTCTTTATAAACCTTCTCTCTTGCTTTTTGTTTGTGTTGAGAACAAGACCAAAGGTTGAAGAGAGTTTTAAGTCCTGAGGTGTGCAAAGCCTTCCCATCCCTCCCTATGTTTCAGTGTTAGTTACTGCTTTGGCCTTTACCTGTTTTCCTTTGCCAGCAAGGACAGGGCACACCCTCAAACAGCACAATACAAACCCATCTAATTAAGAGCTATTCAAGCTCTTTCTTAAAATATTTGCTTCAATAAATGCCCATGTCAAGTAATAGTCATATGCCACTTTTCAAACCCCTGCAATCCAGTGCAGAAATCAGCAGTACAATTTTAACTGGCTTTTGGGTGTGAAGTATCATTGTAAAGATTCTCAGCTTGTTCCCAAGCCTAGGGAAAGGTCAGTTACCAAGGCTTTGCTGGTCTTTTGTGGCATTTGTGCACTCCATAACAGTTTCTACAAGTGATACCAAAAAGTACTATTTGGGAAGAGGCAAAAATGGCAGCATAAATATGGCTTCTTGAGATTGGTAACTTCTGCATGTGAATACTCAGTGTGCACTAACAAGTGGGATATTTTCAGGATGTCTGTAACACCCAGCCTTTGGTATCTGCACATAAGATCCCACCTGCTGGTATATGTGAAGAATTTGCTTTTAGACATGTGCATTTGCTGTGCAAATCAGCATGCAGAATTTTGAAAATGTTGTTCTTCCTGCCTTGCTTAGGGATTGTAGCATCAGCTGGAGCATCCTTGCATACCCCATATGACACCCCAGTGGCACTGGACCTGAGGAGGCCTGAGTCTACCACACCTCTCCTAGAGCACTTTGGTAGTCCCCTGAGAGGAAAGAGGCCTTGCTCAACTAGCAAAATGGAAAATAAAAGCTACCACTTTTACTCCAGGGATTCTGGAGAGGCGCATCTTTGCCAAATCAAAGCTACTTGTGGGAGCTGTGCTGCTGCTGCCTGTTGCTGTGACAGCTCCACCACCTGCTTTCATCTGCCTTTAAGTAGCATGGTAATAGCATTTGGATATTTTTGCCTGATTTGGGAAGGGGTATGGTTTGCTAAAGGCTTGACTAAGGAAAGAACTTGGAGAAAAGTCATTTTTATGTGATAAAACAGAACTAAATTTTTGGGGAGAGATTCTCTTGTCTAACATCCATATCTGTTTATGAACATAACCATTAAATACTTGTGAATGTGAGTGGCAGGATCTTATCTGAAGATGCAGATGACTGTGGGGACTAGGTGCCCTTATACTCCAGTAGGAAGCAATGCATGCTCTGAAGGATCTTAAGCCTGAGGCTCATCATCCTTTCTGATGGATGAGATCCCAACATGTAGAAAACGTATATGTAATTGGTTTAAGAAAGGCACACTGACAGTCCTTTTTTTATGCTGATGGCAATGTATCATCACTATGCCATTTTAATCAGTCTTACTTACAG
Source organism: Neodrepanis coruscans (assembly GCA_013400695.1). NCBI lineage: Eukaryota > Metazoa > Chordata > Aves > Passeriformes > Philepittidae > Neodrepanis > Neodrepanis coruscans. Next base: position 5,085 of record VYZS01012959.1, on the reverse strand, counting down.
CTGCTCTGTTACCCTGCACTGTTAATCTTCACTCTGAACTTGCCCAGAGGCTGTTAAAAATATGCCTGAAGATGAAGATGCCTTGCGGTATTAGGTAGTTAAAGAAACCTGCCCATCCAATAAACTGGGAAGATTTTTGGCCCCGAGTCTCTCTTCTGACAGAGGTAGGTCTGAGTCCCCTCAGCCATGAGGAAGCACAATTTAGGGAGCCATCTTCCTTGTAAATGTTTTAAATGTCAGGTTAGGTATCTCAGTGCTGTTGATGGGGCTCAAAAACTATTAGGCAAATTCCAGTGAGAAAAGTCCATGGATAACTGTTAACACAAAAATGGGATTATAACCCCCCAATGGGAATATCTCAAACAGCATTGATCTCTTGTCAGATGTGAGAGAGCATAGCAGTGGAGTTTATCCCATGTTCATCTTATCCAGGATATAAGAAAAGGGAATTATTTGGTACCAATTACCATCTAGAGGGTGCTGGACTAGATGGATGTTTGGTCTGAGCTGGTAAAAATCTGTGAGAAAATCTTGTGAGAAAAAAAAAGCAAGCCCTATGTGGCCTTTTGGGAGAAATAGTGCTGGGACTTGAGCTCAAGAGGGTATCCTAGGCTCTGTAGGTACCCTAGATGAAAGCATGTCCCAGCAGAAAGATAGGACACAAAATACTCATGACTGTCCTCAGGAATTTCACCTGAACCCATCTTTGAGGAGTTTCAGCCTGGAGTGGAGTCCAAAAACTGCAGCTCCTTACTGAACTTGGCTTTGCTATCACACTAAAAGGAATTTGCACCAGAGCAGCAACCCTTTACAAAAAAGCACAGTAAAGGCTACATTCGTCAGTGCTGGTTTCTCTATGGTTCAAACCTAACAGGCATCTTTTGCAACTGCTACAGTGAAGTATAACTTCGCCATATTTTATCTAATTGTGGCTGTACTTTTGCACATTATGTACTCATTTATAGGCAGATAGTATTTGCTAAATGCTTTTGAATTCCTCTGCATGGGAGCTGCATAAACAGAAGGGATGGCTTTCTGCTCCTAGAGGTGAACTTGGCAGGAGTTCTGTGCCTGCAGTAGAATATAAACTATCTTTAAAATTCCTTGTCATATTCAGTATAAAAAAAACAAAACAAACCACAAAAAAAACACCAAACCAACAGACACAAAAGACAGCTCCAGGCATGTGCAGGGTGACGTGACACACTGGGTTTTATAGCAGTTAAACTGGCCAATGTTCAAACAATAAAATACTCAGAATTACACAATAAAAGGCAATGTCCTTCCTTCTACAGGGAGCGGCTGATGTGAAAGACTTTTCATCCACATCCTTTGGGAGGACCTCAGCTCCTTCCCAAAGGAGACACCCAAATCTGTCAGCTCCAGGAGCTTTCCCTTTGCAGTAGATGAGAGCTTTTATACTCACATACTCTTTCTAATGAGTCCAGATTTTAAAATTACCTACCGAGGGAAATATTTTTTAAATCAATTACGTTGCAATCTTAAAATAATCTCGAGTGCCCTCATGGAAGTTTAATCTGCAAGAAGACTGAGAATTTTACCTGTATGATTCCAGCTGTGTGAGGCTGACCCTTTTGTGTTTACATAAAATTGCTTAACATCGATCATTTCCTGAGCTGGCACATAGTAGCTTCCTATATTTTATGTTCTTAGACTAGTTCATTTCATTCAAGGATGATGCTAGTAAAGTCAGCGTTGTAAGTTCAATCCCCCCATATGGGCCATTCACTTAAAGAGTTGGACTTGATGACCCCTGTAGGTCCCTTACAGCTCAAAAAATTCTGTGATTTTTGAGCAACAGTCTTAGTCTCATAGAGACTGACTGTCTTTTTACACCACTGTAATAGCACAAGGAAAAAAATCACTAAAAAGACTTCTTTTGTCTTCTTTTGACTTCTTTTGTCTTTCTTTTTGACTTCTTTTGTACATCCAAGGGCTTTTTTTTTAAGGAACCTCTACATTCCTCCGGAGCAGAGGCTATTGCAAGTTGCATCACTAAGCTGAGGGAAGGAAATCAGACAACTGACATTTAGTAACTACCAAAATTTTAACCTGTAGGAATTGTGAATCCCAGGTGCAATCTACTGCTCACACAGGTTTTTTCCTCACCCTCGTATGAGTTTGAAAATATGCAGTTTACAAGCTTTAGTTGTTGGGCACTGACAATAGCTGCTGTTATTGATTTTGATTCTCTGTCAGGAGTGATCCCTTTTGGAGGATTTAAGCTTTCTCTGAGAGCTTAAACATTTGGCTCTTTGATACCTCAGTCTTAAGCACTCACTTTGCCCTCTGAGACCTCCAGAGGCATGCTGAAATTGCAGATTGGTACTTCAAGGGAAAACACAACCATGAGATTCCAAAGGGGTTTTAATCAGGCTTTTAATTATGTTAAACATAAATATCCTAAAGCTTTATTCATTCGGAACAGGGGTATAAATGTTAATTTTTTTGTTTGCAGGCCTTCCTCTTGAAGGTGACACAGCTAAGGACACAGCATTCACAGGTTTTCTAGAGCTGTTTCCTATCCATAACTAATAACACACTGTAGGAATAGTTTAATTTGGCTTAAATTTAAGAGTACTGTACTGTACTGTATTGTATATAAATAAATTAGGAGGAAAACAACCCTCCCTTTCTTTGGGGAGGGATTATTAATCTAGGTTCTTAACACTCATGCAAATGTATGTCTGGGTGCTTAAGGCATTACAAGGATTGGATGGTTCACTCTCAGAAGTGGTGGAGAGCTTTAAAAAATAGCATGTAGGTCTCTCTCCAGTTCATTGTATCAACCTTGTTTTGTCTTGGGCTTGGAGCAATCTCAGTGGGCACCAAAATAGTTTTTAATCTCTTCTCTGTCGCCTTCCGCAGTAACTCCATTCACGTGGTGTGGTTGCTGCTGTCCTCTGATCAACTGCGTGTAGCTGTTAAGGTGTAGGCAAAAGGTCCTTCACTCTGAATTCCCTGTGTAAAGCTTTTTAATTTCTCATCTGCATGTGCTAATTAGCTCTGCTTTTTGCTGACTTAGAAAAACTGTTCAATGGATGTTTCCCACACTGCTGGCACAAACACTGCCAGCTCCACAGAAAGTGATGGCATGCTGCACAGGACCCATACCCAATCAATGATCTGCTTCTGAAAATGTCCAAGAAGGAACATGAAAGGGCATGGATTTGAAAAGTTATGTCTTCTACAGCAATCAGAACTGAGTGGAATGATTCCTTTGTTATTTGAGCAATAAATTATTTAATTGGGTAAGAGAAATAGTCCTCTCATTGATCAATAACAGTTTAAAAGAAAAAACATTCAAAGGGTAATAAATGGTTAAGTGCAGGATGCAGTTCTCAGTGAAAATGCAGTAGAGGTCAAGGTGACAAGACTATTGATTATTCAGAGAAGTTAGAGTTTAAACTACAATCTCAAGACTTGGCAAATAGAATGACAGATGAAAACAAAAGCCAGTACAGTATGGGTCCAGGGAAAATAATCCTTACAATGGTAAACTCTTCAGAAATTACTACTATTCAGTAAAGAGAGCTTGAGACTGTTGTGTTGGCTATTTCAGCAAGAATGCCATCTCAGTACCTTCTGGTAGTCCAGAGAAGTAAATCGAATGTTAAGACTTCTCAGTAAAGGAAAAGACAGCAAACCTGAAAATTTTAAGTTCATGATCTGACCACAGTGTGACTGTCAAAGGCAGTTCTGGTCCTTATTTCATTGAAAATATGATAGGTTTAGAAAAAGTGTATAGGAAGGTGAAAAGATGGCCATAGATTTGGAAAGGGTTTTGTTCAAGATGAGATTAGGCAGACTTGCATGGGAAAAAAAGAAAGTGTAACAGAGAAAAGGCATAACACAGCTATACAAAATCACAAACAGCAAAGAAAGGTGAGCAGAACACCATTATTTTCTCTCTGTGCAAGAGCTTGAGAAAGCTGGTTTAAAGCAGTTGGGAAGTATTCTTCACCACCAATGAATTAAGCTGTGCAGCTCCTCACTGCAGGGTGCCATGGAGACAAAAAGTATAAGTAAGTTGAAAAAAGTGTTACGAATAAATTTGCAGATGAAAAAAAAATCAAAACTACAAAGATATGGATTAAATCCTTGTCTCAGGTAGTATCCACCTAGACTGTTAGGCTCTGTGAGGATATAGCAGAAGAAGTGTAGTTGTGCACTTGCTTTTTTCTTACACTCTTTTTCTTAAGCATTTGCTACTGTCTGTCACAGAGGCCAGCTACTGGCCTGGATGGACCTTTACTTGGATCCAGTGTGGGCACCATAAATCTGTTTGTTTGAGAGGCAAATACTGAAATTAAGTTTATGCATCAGATAGTGCTGGAAGATATGCACTATCTTATGAGTCCCATAAAAATTATACAAGCCATCTATCATTCTCTTGTAAATAAATGGGAGGAAGCTATTATAAAACCATATGATGTGCTTGTTATCTATGCATTGTCAGACTGTTGATACTAACTCAGTACTGTTATATTGCCACAGATGATATTATTTTCATAAGACAGGTCATGGCAGAATCTTGATGCCAGAAGTTATGAGAGTTTAAAAGGTTATTTCTCTGTTAAAGTCAAATGGTTGCTTTGAGGTCAAGGTCTTGCTACCAATTGGTCTGGTTTAACAAATTCTTATATATGATCTTAAAAGTTAGGATATGCCTAAACTGCAGGTCTGAGGTGAATTAGAGTTCACAGCTTTAGATGAATCTCTCAAAATAAAACATGAATTCAAAGAACTAATAGTTTACAAAATATTGCAAACCTGAATGAATTAACAACCCTAACCCTTGTGTTAGAGAGTGCTGAGGAAAGTATTTTTTTTCATGATTAGATAGAGAGAGATCCAGACTAAAGAGAGGTTTATCTTTAACAGAGATCAACCCCATTTTCCCATTTATGGAATAACATTCATTATCAAAATGCTTTACAAACATGAGTTAGCTATGGGCTATGAAGTAGACAGACCACAGTAAGCTTTTTTTTAAATGAGAAGACTTTCCTGAAGAAAATTCATGCCTTAAAAAACTTCCCCTGGCAAAAGGCATCAAAAAGG
>VYZS01012958.1:0-10416 GCA_013400695.1 Neodrepanis coruscans | reverse complement strand
AAAAAAAGGGGAAGAGGAAAAAAAGGAATGGAAAAAAATCCCTGCCAGGTTGCTCCCGTGCAGCTGGAGGCAGCCAGGATTGCTGAGCTGGCGCGGGGAAGACTCCGACACTCCACACTCGCTGCATCCTGACGGCTCGTGCACTCCACAGCAATGACACCATCCCCGCCTGGGTGCTGCCAAACCAGAGCGAGCGTCTGGCCCAGCTCGCTCTTTACAAGGCTCTTCTGCAGGAAATCTCCCCCCTCAGAAACTGTCTGCTCGCACTACGCAAGGCGTCCAAAGGAGAGAAGCAAACAAGATCCTGTCTGGGCCATGACGATGAATTTGAAGCCAGTGTTAAGCCCCACGGCAGAGGGGGAGATGCAGCTGCAGCCCAGCAGGTTCCGTGAGGCACCAGTGCATGCGGAGGGCAGCAGCTGGTGTGTGTATCCCATGGGACCAGAGCATCCATTCCTCGCAGGGCTGGGTCCGAGTGGCTGCACGTTTCTGCGGCCGGCAGCGTGTGCGTGAATAGAGACAAGCCCGGACTGCCTGTGCCCAAAGCATTCCCGAAACATCTGTGATCACCTGGCAGAGTAACACCGGTCATCACAGTAGTAGTTAGGCCAGGACTGCTGTGACCCACTTGAGCCAGCAGCAGGGTGTAGATGGTGATTTAACAGAGTCCAGTCCCACTAAGATCAGGCTTTGCCACCTAACACAGCTCTGCCCCATGTCCCCAAGTTGCGGCCATCTCCTGTTCAAATTTCTCAGCTGCAGCACCTGTATCACCACTGCTGATGCACTCCTCTCCTCTCCTACTCCTCTCCTAGTGCTCCCCCATTCCCAGACCCCAGGTCCTCATCATACAGCTCTATGAACACACCTCAGCCCTAAGCTGAACACAAACCCCCATTTCCCCACCGGCCCCATCCCAACCACCTTATCATGTAATTACACAGCTTGTTCCCATCCTGGAGTCTCCATCCATTTTGGTACTCCAAAGGGGGAGTTTGAGAAGGCTCAGTAATACAATAAAACAAACAACAGTGTTGAGGAGGGAGTACCATCTGAGTAAATCAATGGCTTGTGCTGCATTTTGGCACCATGGCTCTGAGTAGAGCAGGATATTCCATCATGGAGGAGCTGCCAAGATCTTCACATCCTGGCTTTTCTCCTGACTTTACAGCTTGTTACTGAGGTTCTCAGATTCCACACATGCAGTGGTAATCCTTGGAAATTTAGCATTGCCACAATTGCATTTGAAAGCAGGGACGCCACTTAGCCATGGTATATCAACTTTCTAAAGGAGAAAATCTTGACAGCTGCTGGTTCACTATTTGGGTAAGAAGTACCAAAATAGTGCATACTGGTGATCCAAATCCAAAATATTATTCACTGAGACAGGCAGAAGGAAGTATCACATTTGTCCTTTGCATCTTCAAAACACGAGGAAAAGGAATACAAGTGATGCAGCGCAAGAGGCCAAAACTCCCAGGCTAAGGCAGAGACCCTGCCCAGAAATCACTGAATGAGATGAGCCTGAAAGGGAGCTCAGGCGTATTTTTGAATCTCCTGTCCAACACATGCTTTCAAACTTTCCTTTGGAGCATAAAAGGGCATCATGCTTTCTCCCTCCTTTCCCCGTGCAGGCCCAACACAACTGAAGTTACTATCTTGCAGTGTGACATCAACACTGCAGCAGTCAATCTGGGGTTTCAATGACTTGCGGGATCTCCTCAGAAAAGGTAACAGATTTTAAATCTGTGACTATTTAGGTGTACTAGCTGATTGCAAAGACAGCCAGATGTGTGAGGTGAGGGAAAGACTGGATCATGCCCATTCCAGACTTCTGAAAGCATCAGTTAAAGAATTTGCTGTTTTGGCTGCAGAGACCTTGAAGAAGGGAGGGAGGTTCTTTGCAACCACAACAGCAAATACAGTGCTTGAGTTGAAGAATTTGGCCAGGAGACAGGACTCAGGCAGTGACAGGCCTGCTAGGCTGACATCAGCATTACCCAGGCATTAGAAAACAGTCTGAAGGAAAGAAAACAACTAAAAGATGTGGGTGCAACTGGGTAACAAATAACTGGGAAAAAAAATCAACATTGCATTTGCCAAGCACAGCTCATACCCAGGCAACCACACCTGTGAATAAAATAAGCCCTTTCTATAAACTGAGCCAATATGGCAGATCTTCACTCAGATACACACAGTGCATGAGATATGATGACACACCACAGGAAACAAGTACTTTAGTGGAAGACGAAATTTAAAAGCTGAACTGTAAAGGACATGAGCAACTAGAAACCAGGTGACACTTAAATGAGAAATACTGGGCGGAGAACAGATTTCTAGTAAAATATCTCCCAGATTGGCTTTGGAATTAATACTTCAGGAAGGACTTGACATAAAAATAGAAAGATACCGATAATAGATAAAGCATTGAGAAAGGCTGCCATGGCAGGGAGAGACTGAAACAACAACAGGGAAACTAAAGTTCATCCTGGACTGGAGGAGTAGAAATTTAACAGGATTTAATTTCACAATATTGGAATTCAGTGGTTTCTACTTTTTTTCTGCTGGAAGTGGCAGGAGGTCCCAGATGCATTAGTTCTGGGCTAGCAGCTGCCAGTGTGACAGTCATAAAAAATGAAGTCCTGAAACTTCATATCAGGTGAGGTATTTGCCATAGCAACAAAAAACGCGTGAATACTATTGTCCATAGCACTGATGACCATCACCTGCACCACCAGGAGAACTTTGCTCTCCTGGGACAAAGGGGCTGAAAAGGGCTGCCAGGTGATCCCAGGACTTGCTATCCCATGGGGGGCTACAAGGGCTGGATGTACATATGAGCTGAGCTGGGACGTGATTATTCCCTGGGAACAGGCCAGCAGAGAGGAATGGGAGGTGTTTCACATGCAGAACATCTTCAAGCCCAGTTGCTCAGGTGCCAGATAGGAAGAGGTTTGGAAACCCCAGGTCAGAGGGAGCCAGCAGCTGAGATGTAACTGAAAGAATCTCAACTCATTTTGGGCTGGAGGATGAATCTTTCAGGCTTTTTCCAGGCTGCAGCCTGGGGCCACGAGGAGTCAAAAGCTCCACTTGTGGTCTCCAATACAAAACACTGGAGAGGGTTAAACCTGGAGGAGATTCAGTGATCTCCAGCCAAAAGAAGTGAAGAGACAGCACATGTGCTTGCATACGAGCAGGCACCCCAGAGACCCTGAGGAGCTAATCCTGACCCCACCATCACCTCCCACTGCTGTCTCACAGCCACAGCTTCACTTCCTGTTGTGTCTGTGCAAACCTAAAAAAAGAGAAAAAATAATTGTGGTGCCTGAAATGATCAGTGTCAATTACAGCCTGCGACTGCCAGTGGGTGAGTGGGATAGGTGCTTCTTTGTTCTGTAGGAAGACTCAGTTCTCAGGGCAGACCCTCTTGGAAGGGCATGTTTTTTCTCAAACTAAAAAAAAACTCCAAACTCAGAGGAGGTGGTATTTTTGATGGATTCTGACTGGAACACAGGAAAAGGCATTCATGATAGGACCTGTCTGCCTGGCACACATGACATGTGTGCAGTTGAACTGCATTCATAGGAGGACGAGTTTACAGTGGGAAACAAATAACTTTATTACCCTTTTTATCAGAATGGGAAACAACACCCAGAGCTCTGTGGCATAAAGGGATTAGCACTTGCTTTAAATCAGTCACTAGAAGAGCCAGAAATTAGGACCTGGATCTCTTTGTGGGTACAGCAAAGAGTTACTCCACTTCTGGATGACTCCTCTCCAGTCAGTATCTGTCATGGGGCAATGAATGAGTGCTTCAGCCATAGCAGTGATGGCTCACTCATCCTTGTCTGCAGAAACACAGCCCTGCTTCGTGAAGACAGACTATTAAAATAATGCACCCGAGAGACACAGGGAAGGATTCTGCCATCTATTTTATGAGTGGATATTGTAACTGTGTTAGTCAAAGCCAAATCCTAGCTGCAGCCACTGGCTGCTGAATTTGTCCATTTTTTGATTTTAAGCAGGACAAAAGGAAAAAAAAGAAATTTAAAAAAAAGAGAGAGAGAGAAGGAAAAAGAAATAGAGTTTGGCAGCAGCAGTGATGGATCCAGACAGTTTCTTTAGTCTGAGCTCAGCTTTCCCTCTTGGTTTGATAGTAAAGCCTGGGACATGAAGCTGGACACATCAACTGCATGAGGATGGTCCAGGGCACAGTGGCCAAGAAATCCCACATGAAAGCAGCAGTCAAGCCCCTGGACACTGGCCAGTGGTCCACATGAAAAGCCCTGCTTGGAAGGATCAGAGATGTTGCATCAAACAGTGCTATCTCAACAAAGTAGTTTAACTCTAGGAAGGTCTGGTTTTCATACTTGGGCTCCTAATGGTGGAGAACACAACTCCTTAATTTCTACCTAAGCACAATGGCTGATTGGTGTTTGTTGTTTTAGGGTTTTTTTAAAAGACAGATACTTTTCAAAACAAGGGTGATGTGGGAATCCGAACACCAAAATTCCACAGAAAACTCTAGTTCCATTGGCTTAACACTGTTGAAGGCAGTGACCTCTCTCTGATGGACAAGACAGCCAATTAAATGACCATCTGCTTTCTCACATGCTACACTTAGCTGTGAAGAACCGTGGTAATTCTGGCAATCACAGAGCTAAGGGAGGATCTCTGGAAACTAAAACCAAAGCTCATTCCTATTTTAATTCTTACTGAGAGGTTTTTATTCTGAAAAGGAAATTTTTGGCTCCAAAATCAAATCAAATTTTTTGCTTCAAAGCAGCAATCAAATCTCCTTAGATTCTTGTGACTGCTCATTTTTACTGCATCTAGAAAGTCAAGCATATAGACAAAAGAGGCNAGGAAATTTTTGGCTCCAAAATCAAATCAAATTTTTTGCTTCAAAGCAGCAATCAAATCTCCTTAGATTCTTGTGACTGCTCATTTTTACTGCATCTAGAAAGTCAAGCATATAGACAAAAGAGGCTGAATGCTTAAGAAAGGAAATCTGAGTCACATGATTTCCTTAAATGTGTCCTTTAGCTTTGCGAATTCAGCTCTCCAGGGAGCTGCAAATGTAAGGAGGTGTCAGCGAAAGGGCTCATCCAGGTGTTTGCACCCAGAATGCTCAGAGGTGGTGGGCAGCATCCATGCCCCATTCTGGCAGGTAAATTGGCAGTAGAGCACATACACTAGTAAGAATTTTGGAGAGAGAGAACATGTCATGGGGAACAGCGATATTCAGACAAGCACAGGCAATGGCAAGAAGTAACCAGCCCTAAAAAGAACAACCAGAAGAGATGTTTTCTGGTTGTTTCCTCAGGAAGAAAGCAATGGTCCCTGAAAAGAGGAGAGCTCAGATATCAACATGCAATAGCCCCCACCTTGCACAACTTCCATGTGGAAGGGAAAAGATCCCTTTGGAGCAAATGCTGTACTTGACCTCTTTTGTTCATCCTGGGGCTGTGCCAGTGAGTGGTGAGCAGGAGGAGTGATAGAGGGGAGCTGGCATCAACTCACAAACTCTGAAACTCTAATATTTACAGTACAAGCATGCATTTCTCATTCCAGAACAACATTCTCTGTAGCTCAGGAAACGCCCCTGTGGCCCTTCCCACCTTTGCTTCTTTTTTCATAGTGTTTTGCTCCCCAGTTACAGTTTGTTCAGCCTGTTCTGCATCATGACAATATCCTCTTGCAGAGGCTCAGCCCAGCACAGGGGATTATGTGTTTCCATGAGCAGGTGAGCAGTGGTTGGCCCTCCTGTGCAGGCAGTTATGTGGACACAGGTAACAGGTGTGGTCACAGGCAGACCCACTGCCAGCTGCCTCCAGTATTTTCCTTGCTGATGAACAAGCCAGCAATATTATAACCCATTCCCAACATACAATTTCTGACAGCCAGCCCTCGGCTCTGTGGGCCAAGCCTCAGTGGGGGCTGTCTGCTCTGCATGTCTCTCTGCTGAGGTAGAGGCGGTGTAGAGTCTGTTGGAATTTATCTTGTCTCACTTGTTAGGGAACAGGAATAGTTCTCCATTCTCCATCAGACTTTCCTGTTACCAGCTCCCCTCCCGTTGCCTTACAGCAGACTGACAACATGGAGCACCCTGGGGAGCAGCAGGACCTTCCCTACGCTTGCTTCAGAGGATTTTCAGACATTAGAGCAGAGCAAGGGGCAGGATACTGCTGAGCTGAGTAGCTATGGATGGCTGAAAGAACTGCACAGGTGCCTACACATCCACATCAGGACCCAATTAATGCCCAGATCCTGTACACCTCTCCCTGCAGCAACGGGCAGTGGGAGCATTAGGAACAGGACCTCCAAGGGGAACCCAAGGTCTGTAGCTGGCTGTACCCCTGCAAGGGTCCTGGAGCAGGTCCTTCCCAGGTAACTCAGCCAGGCTAATGTAGCATATCAGAAGGGCAGGACAACATGTCATCTCCGTGATTCTGCTTCCTTGAGCAGACCGGCAGGCAGGCACATCCCTGTGCCCTGAAAAACATCCATCCATCACATGATTTAGTGGCATTCCTCCATATCACCAGCTGAGCCACAACCCTCAGGCACTGGCATGGCACCAGGAAGCTCAACTGTCCCTCTGAAATCACTAGATAAGTGTCTTTCACCAGCACTGCACCCTAACTCTCAGGATCAGAAACTGCCTCAGGTAGCCTGGGTTTGGGTCATACAACTTATTTTCAAGCACAGACATCACTTGAATGCTGTCAGCACAATTATCCTCCATGGCAAAGACCCATCTTCAGCCAGATGCCACCTCTCAAAAGGAGACCTCCACAGAAGCACAGACAACCAAAATATGTTTGTTCTCACAGGGATGGGCAGTAAAACACGCACATAACCCTGAAGCTCGCCTGCTTGTCCATCAGAAGGCTTAATGAAGGGTATTTAGTTTCTCTTACCATTACAAGACTGCTGCTATGAGTTTCTATGAGACACTTCCCAAATGACACACACATGACACAGTGGGCTGGAGAACACAGACCTGATCACTTTGGGGCTGAACAACAGATTATTAGATGTTTTGGTTCAGGTGATCCAGCACACTCCTGTTTAAAGGCCCTGCTGAATCAGTCAAGTGCAGGATCGTGCCCAGAGAGATCCCAGTACCAGCAGAGCAGCCTGAAGGGACTGCTCCCCATGGGAAGGCAGAAGGCTTTCTTCGGTGGTTCATGTGATCCTGACTTAATGATGTTTCATTCAGCAGAAATTAACCAAACTGAGTGCCTTGAACTTGGCTGGATCAGACAAAACCGAGTCACAGCAGCATGGGGATGCTTGAAAGCTTAGCTCAGGCTTTTTTCCCAGTGCTGCACATTTTCTCCCATCCCCCCAGCTCTTTTGAAACAGACAAACCAAGTAATTAACCCCTCTCCTCCTCTCACCTCCCAGCGTTTAGAAACTGTGGAGGACTAATCAAAGATGCATTGGGAGGAGGTTACACACAAAGCTAAGGGAAAACCCACAAGGAAAGCAGCTCAGGGCGAACGTGAGCAGGGCAAGACAGGACGTGCACATAAGGAGGTTTACCCAGAGAACCAGCTCACATACAACAGGCACGAAGACTAATTTCTCCCATCAGCTTGGACAGCTGAACCCGCACAAATTTTCATATGGGACAAGGTGGTTTTGCAACACCACAGGAACTGGGGTCACTTATATGTAGCCACCATGACAAAGTACCATTTCAGGGCAAGACGATGGAGGGGTGCAGAAGCGGAATGAAGGATGCACCATCTTCCTCTTCTCTAGTATCTGACTAAAACATGTCTCATTCCTGTAGAGCAAATGGCAGGGTCCTACCAGCCTCCATCACAAAGACCTTCCTCCCCTGGAAATCCCTCCCTTTTCTCCAAATGACTTTTATTTTTTTGGGAAGCTACTCAAGGCCAACTCCAAGAAGCCACAGATGTTTTCTGAAGGGTGATGGGACACACCATTCTCAGCACCCACTTTCAGCCCACATCTCTGCTGACAAAGTACCCCAAGTACCTCCTTCCCAGCCACATTTCAAGAGGCTCCACAAGGAGTGAGGTGACACAGCTCACTTCTGAAGAGGCACAGCTGTAAAACCTTTTAGCCAAGAGGCAAAGGAGGATTTTCCAAGCTCCTTCCACCAAATGCATATGCTCCCCAGCTACAATCCCCTGGAACAAACCTTTTGCAACATTTTGTGCCCCAACCCACACAGTTCCTACATACAGAGAGAAATTGAGGTATTTGGGATCCCCAGACCTCACCATTACAAGGTGTGCGTGGGGAAGATGTCCAAGATGACTTCCTCTGGGAAAGAGATGAAAGGATAATAAAAAATATAAAAATAATACCCTTGTTTTTAGCAATCACCCCTCTGCAGTTTCTCCAGAGCCCTGGGGCTGTGTGGCACATCTGGGTGGTAGTGGCAGCCAGGCTCCCTGGCACTGATGACAGTCTTCCTCTAGCCAAGAAACACACTCCAAAGAGGGGACAATGAGTCACTGTTTTACATGGGATAACTCGATGGACCATGCCGACTTTAACAGGAAGAGTCATTCACTCCTTCAGGGATGTGCCCTTCTGGCTGCAAGGCAGCAGTCCACGGACAAAAGAGGGACAAGGGGTGTGCTGCCTCCAGGAAATGCTAATGCAGGGTGTGGATAAAGGTCCTAAGCTATTCTCTATGGAAAGTGATGGATGGAAGACCTAGCAGAAGGGTGAGTACATGTCCTGTTCTCGTTCCAGCCAGACAGGGAACAGTCAAGCCTGCCAGAAGCAGCAGTGGTTGTGGTTAATGTCTGGGGGTGGAAACACACAGCCTCAGGGCACTGAAGTGGGACCAAAAGTCCAAGCACACCTACCTCCTCCTACGTGTAAGATCCCTAATATCTGTCCACAGTAATCCACTGCCTGTGTCCCTGTACCTGGGGCTTATGGGACTGGAGTGCCTCTGGCATGCTGCACTGGGGGTTGGAGAAGCAGCAGAGCTGCATCACCTCTCTGTCTAATACTGGGGCACTTATCCCACTCACACAGTGCAAATTACCCACAGCACAGGGCCCTCACACAGAATCCAAGGGCAGACAGCCCAGGGTACCTNATGTGGGGCTGGCACTGTAACTACTACAGAAAACGTGACAGACCTATTTTCACATCACCACTCCCTCCTTCACTGAAAGAATCCAAAAAACATGTCTCCAAGAGGCAACTTCTTCATTTTCACTCCTCAGGGTCTGCTGTGCCTTTGGCACAGTTCATGGCTGGAAACAGGACACTGGGCAAGATCAGTCACTGCTGCACCACAGACTGCATGTCCCATCTGGCACCATGTGGGATGTGGGATGGGAGGGAGGCAGCAGTCCAGTGTTCAGAGGTATCTGGATTTTTCTCCAAACCTCTAAAAAAGAGGGATCTCTGCTGAAATTGCTCCAAAGAAACATAGCAAGAACTGCTGGCAACATAATCTCCACTATCCATTTGCAGTAATGCTCTTACAGGTTTAGCAGGAACTGGAAGGCATGGAGCTGACTTTTCACCGTCCAAGGCAGGCAAGCAGCCCCAGAAGAGCAAAGCCAGTGTGACACTCCATCCCCCACCAGTGCCCTTTGGAGGGGCACTTCCCAGCAGGCTGCTGGAGCACTTGCCTGGTGAAAGAGACAATGGACTTGTGTGTGTTTTGCTCCACGTGCTTGGCCAACAAACCCATCCCACAGAGCTTCATATTTGCAGTGCACACTCAGCACTCCGCAGCTGAGAGACAATTCAGCGCTGATGGTTTGCAGCCAACTCTGCTTCCATCTGCTGTACACAATGGCTCAGACAGCAGCCACAAAGGTGTCTGCAAAGTTTGAGGGGGTGTCATCAGATGGATGTTTTTTTAAGCTGCCACAAAAAGAGCATTAAACTCCTGACATGAGATTGAGTTTGAACATCCTGCACTAGTTTAGATTTCTACTTCATGTCACACACACTGGGCCGAAAATAATTATCTAATCCACCCCCCTTTTTTTTTTTCCCTAACAGGAGTCTGCTCAGCCTTTAACTGCCTGGAAGAGACTTCTGAAACCTGAAATCCCTGGTCTGTCCAGACTTCAGCCAGATACTACTGTTTTAGGAGTGCTTGCTGTACCCAAGCCAGTGCAGGGACTGGCAGCCACTGGTTCCAGAAGTGACTGTGATTCAGAGACTTGGCTTCTGGACATGCTTTAAAACCACTTGAGAATTACTCTTCTTGTTCAAGATCCTGAGAGGTTTGCTTAGAAAGAATTTATTCCCATTGCCATTAGGAAGATATTAAAATTACATAAAGAAACTCCTTGTTTTCTATAAAGCATCATGAAAGCTCTTTCCTCTCTTGACTCCTGCTTTCTCACACAACTTACTTTGCCTTTGTGTTTCTAAAAACAATTTTTCTTCATT
>VYZS01012938.1:0-19857 GCA_013400695.1 Neodrepanis coruscans | reverse complement strand
TTTTTCAAAAATACTATTCCACTTAAAGCTTCTTCAGTACTCCATTACTTTCTGATGAAAGTAATAAAGCCCCCAGTATTCCTCTGCCGTCTCTGGGAAAAATAAGGCTGGTGTGTATAAGCATAGGTGATCTACAAACACCCACATAAAAGGAGACAGGGAGAGGCATCTTGGTCTAGCTGCATCCTCTCTTACACTGATGGAGTGTACAGGGAACTTGGGCACAGTGTGGACCACAGCAGAGCCTGAGTGGGCTGTAGGTACCCTGTTGCCTTACAGCACATGCTTGCTGTGACAACAGAACTGTCATTCTGCAAATTCCTCCCCAAACAAGCATAGGTTCCCTTGTGGGCATCCTGGGCACAGCCTAGGGAGCTATTCCAACTCAGGAGGAGATCTTAATTCCTTGTTTTCTGTTTAGCTGGAGATTTGTGTTCTATTTCACCTCATTCTTCTCTGGACTGGCTCTCCTGTATGATGTAAGTATATGAGCAGGGTAATTCTGTGAATTGACATCTTTCAAGGGTTCCTTGTTCATTGCAGATGAGGCTGACGGTCCTAGGCTACTCCAAAGAGCCCATCCCAAGATGATATGTGACCATGATTACGTGTCCAAAGCCAAATTCAGGGGTATGGAGCAGAACCATCCCCAATCCTCATCCAGCAGAACAAGTCCCCTTTCCCTGGATGGACCTGGCTGGGTGTCAGTGATGTTACCATGCTGTTCTTGTCTTAGTACTTGTGTGAGTGCTTTGCCACAGATACTCCCACAGAGCTCTTGCATCTCAGACCCTGTCTTGACTGTGGCTGCTGCCCACTGCCTATCAAGACCCTTTGTGTGACATCCTGTGTATTCACTAACAACAGATGCATTTTGCCAACCACTTTTTCCAAAGCTCAAAACCAGATTGGATTGGATGTGCATGGGCACACTGAGTTCTAGGTGTATTTCTTCCCATGGTCATTACATGTCATTAAAAGGCTATAGTTTCTTACTGCTGCCTTCTCTCTGCACAGAAGCCCTGGTTTTGGGACCACACTGTGTGCTGGTTGAAATTTCCACAGCAGGTGAGCAGCAAGTACATGGAATCCCAAGATAATTCATACTGGAAGAGTGATGAAGGTGTTTCTTGTCCAACCTTCTGCTTGCAGCAATTGGTTACCTGGAGTTTTTTCCAGTTTAGTTTTGAAAGTCTCCAAGCATGGAGACAGCACAATCTCATGGTGAAAAACTTTATTCTTATAACTCCTTAGAGATATATATATATATATATATCTTATAACATCTCTTATTTCAACACCCCTCTTATCTCTCATCTATCATGCATCATGATAGCTTGGCTTCATCTGCTTGATGGGGTCTGCACAGGTGCTCCACGTGAGCATGGAGAGCTGTGCTGTGAGCAGGCCACTCCTCTCAGTGAGTTTCTCTGTCACCCAAGCCTGGCTGGAAGTGGCTCTCTGTGTGTGTGGCCACAAAAGGCCACACAGAGATGTCAGGACATCTGACAACTCAAAGCAGGGATGGAGATGAGATATCTGACCCACAGAAGAGGGGAGACCCCAGCAGCTCTCAGTCCATCTGCAGTCTGGTCAAGGCTGGACCTGGCTTTGGACCAGCTTCTCAGTGCATCAGCAAATGGTTCAGTCACTGAGAATAGGAAAATTTAGGCATGGCAAAGCCCTGCTGCCCCAAATGCAGGTGGAATGAAAGAGCTTTGTCTGAGAAAATCCTTCCCCTCTCCTGTCCCCCAGGGCTAGGCAGGATTGTCATGCTGCCTGTTGTTTGTCTCGCAGCCTCTGCCACCTGCATTGGGCTGGTTCTACCTCCTGGAGCTCTCCTTCTACTGCTCACTGGTGGCCACTCTGCCCTTCGATGTGAAGAGGAAGGTGAGTGACAGCAGCACAACCACAACCCACTGGCTCGGTTGGTCCCCCCTTGAGGCTGTCCCCTCCTGCAGTCAGCTCCCCAGGGGTGCAAAGGAGAAGGCACATATGCTGCTGTGAGGACCCTTGAGCACGTGAGCCCCTTCAGCTCTCATTGCTCTCAGTTCTCATTGCAGCTTGTGCTGGGCCCTGCTCATGGATGGCATGGCCTCCCTGCTTGTCAGGCTAGGGAAGGGCTCAGGGCTGACATGGTCATCCTCACTCCTGGCCGAGGGACAGACACTGGGTGGACACTGGGCCATGGCATCACGGCCCTTCCTGGCTCTTGTCTCAGGTGCTGGTCTCTGCCTGCACCAGAGGGCTATGTCCTCCTTATGGGAGGGACCTGGGCTGTCCTGTAAATGCATGGGTGACTTTTGCAGCATGGGATGAGGTGATGTTCTGGGCCCAGCACCCTCCCCTTGTTTTGTAGTGGAGACTGCACAGAGCTGCATGAGCTGAGGCTCAACCTCAGCTTCATTTGATTGTTTAATCTGACAGTCATATCTCTTTTCAGAGACTCCATGCCTTTCTCCAGAAATGGGCTCTGCCCAGCTCTTGCAAAGCATGTCCCAGGTCTCAGAGGACCTGCATAAACTCTGTATTAAAATGACCAACAATGCAAAAAGCTTTGCAGACAGGTCAGTTACTGGATGCCTGCAATGCTTCCCAGAAGGAGCAGGAACCTGCTGTCTGGCGGTGATGTTGCCTGGGCCAGAGCCAGAGCTGCCATTCCCAATCCATCCACAGTGCACTCAGGAGGCATTATCTCATAACCCAAAGCATTGCCTTTCTGCACATGCAGATTTGTTCATGCAGACACAAAACACCCAGCAAGGTCTTGCCTTTACATGAGGCATGAGAAAAGGAATATTTCCCACTTGCCCCATCTCTATCAGTCCCTGTCACAGTGGGCAACACGGGAGGTTGAAGAGCTACTTTGTTATGGCCTATGGATAGCACCTGCCCCAGGCCAAGGGCAATCTCCTGTCATTACAAAAGGCTCTTCAATCCACAGGGTAGGGATCTGGGAGGAAAATATGAGGTATTAAGAGAGGAACTTTGTAAAGGCAGATTCTGATTCACAGAAAATTTATAAAAATCTGTCTTCCAGCATATTTTCACCTGTGTGGACCTCATGGGTCTTTACTTGGATTTCCATAAACTAGGCATAAAGGATGAGATTCTCTTCTTGAGATTGTGCAGAGCCTCAAAGAGCTGTAGTATGGCGGGGAACACTGCTGCTTTGTGGGGTGTTTGATGGGTCCTAATGAGGCAGCAGCATGGAGGAACAGGTGCTGCCAGGTCAAGGTAAGACTGACAATCTCCCTTCTCATGCCAGGACTTTAAGGAACAGATCATCCATCACATCGCCACCATCACTCTGATCTTTGTCTCCTACTGTGCCAATATCATACGCTTTGGGATGATAGTCATGCTGGTCCACGATGCCTCCGATTATATTTTAGAGGTGCGTTACCCTCACCTGGAAATCACAGGGCCACAGAGTGGTTTGAGTTGGAAGGGACCTTAAAGCCCATCTCGTTCCAACACTCTGCCATGGGCAGGGACACCTTCTACCAGACCAGGGTGCTCTAAGCCCCATCCAACCTGCCCTAGGGATGGGGCAGCCACAGCTTCTCTGGGCAACTTGTCCTCACCACCCTATGAGTAAAGAATTTCCTCCTAACATTTAATATAAATTTTTTAGTTTAAAACTGTTGCCCATGAAGAAAGTTGCTTTCCCAGTCTCAGACCTGTGCATGAGTCTATGGGCAGCACTGGGAACTGTGCACGTTGCTGCACAGCACATGTGGCTGTGATGCCCCATGAGTGGGACAAATACTCTAGTGACAGTGCATTCAGGAAGTACCTGATCTACTGCTCTTGGGGAAAAATAATCAGATGTAAAGGGACACATCCCCACAAGCCTGGTCACCTTTGCAGGATGCGTGAAATTCCTCAGCCTCTAGAAGGAGAACAGAGGCACAAGGGACATACAGCAATTTGTTTCTCTACAGCTTGCCAAAATGCTCCATTACCTAAAGTGGCATCGGGTCTGTGAAGTGGTTTTCATTGTTTTCGCTGTGGTTTTCATCACCTCCCGGCTTGTCATTTTCCCATTAACGTGAGTTACTTATGCTGTTCTCTGAACGTGGGTGTTATGCATTGTTTGGGCTTCTGGAGAGGGAACCCTCCATGATGAGGGCAGGGAAGGCAGAGAATAGGACAATACAGATAGGCTCAAAAATTAATTCAACTGGAACTGAGTAACCCAAGGGAAAAAAAACCCAAGGTTTTAACTATATCAATAAATTATCTCTATAAATTAATCTAGAGCCACAACCTCTACCCCTCCATTCCCACACTCTCATTATCTCTCCTAACCAATGGCTGTTTTTCACCTGGGGCTCATCATACTGTGATGTTTACATGCAGTCACATGATTTCTCATGAGCTAATTGTGGCACTGGGAATGGTTTAGGACTGTCTTTCTCCATCCTCCTAAAGCCCTTCCCTGAAGGCAATCCTTCTTCTCCTCTACTTCTGCTCCAGACCTTGTGTGACTCTTCCAGCCTGTAGGAACTGGCCTCTTCCTGTTGCAAACACTGGTTCCTATGAGAGAGCTACACACTGTGCTGGTTAGAATTTCCCAAGAATTTCTTAGCAGACTAAGAAAGGCCATAAAGCTTAAAGGCCTATTAAGATGAAATTAGTATAGAAACAATGGCACAGTGAAGGTGACTCACCACCTCTCTGAAATAAAACAAGAAAATCTTGAGTACAAGCTAGGGATTCAGGAAGCAACATTCTTGACATGCTGGGAGGGATCCTCCAGGAGGAACCTATAGGCACCAATCCCGCAGAACAGCTTTTGCATACACACATCTGACAACCCTCCCAGCCTTTAATTGTGCTGATGTTGTTCCTCTTTCTTTACCACTGCCTAGTTCTCTGGAAAAGCTGATCATGGTTAACTTCCCATAAACTCATTCCATAACATTTACATTATAGTCTAAGCTTTCTGTTTTCCTTCAAACCAAACATTTCCTTTTTTTTACAGCTAGAAGAATTTTAAAATAGGATATGTTATACACACATATAGACAAGTTTCCATAGCTGTCCTATGTCTCTACCCTGGGACCAGCACTGAAGATGATGACTTTTAAATTTTGATTGTGCTGACATTTAGTCTGGATTCCTGTGAGGCTGACTTTCTATGACAAGTCCCAGGTTCTGATGGTGAAATGGCTCCTTTAGAGATAAAAGCAATAAAAGCTTGAGACAATTTTCCTGAGAAAGAAGTTAGAACAACCATGATTCAGTTGTCTCCACTACTAAGTGTCAAGGCCCAGTATCCCAACCTGCTGTACCATAAGGGCAAAGAAGGTAACAGGTGTCCCAGGTCAGACTAAGGGCCCATCAAGATCAGCACCTGTCAGTACCAGCAGGAAGCAGCAGATAGCTGGGAAGGGCAAATACAGGCTGTATCCAACAAGGTTTCCCAGCTTCTAGGACGTTTTAGATTTCATGTCTTAGGTAACTTGTGGATGAGGACACATTTCTCTCCTGTGCTGAACTACTCACTGTCCTGTCTGTGCTCCATTTCCAAACCAGTGCTGTCATCCTTTCTGTTCCCATCACCGAGGGTACAGACTTTCTGTGACTTCTGCTAAAAGTAATGCCCCACCCAATTGTTCATCTCTAGTCTCAACTCTTCCCTTACTTCAATTTAAAAAAACATGTAAATATGTATAATCTTTTTATTTAAGTACCAGAGCAGAGGACCAGCAGAGAGGTCCCCTTATGGTTTCATTTTTGTCCATTGCTCTTCTCCAGACTTATTTTATGAAAAAATGCTGCTGGTTTCTGCTTCTTCTGTGCAGCATTGCAGGTTTCTCATAACTGACTTGTCTGCAAAGCCTATCACATTGTTGGTGATTTTAATAAAGAGCTTCTGCAGGTCCTCTGGGACCTGAGACATGATTTGCAAGAACTGAGCAAAGCGTGAAGCCTGATAGTGCAGTCCTGGCATAGCTCAGCTTTGCCCTGGGGACACACCAGAAAGATGTTTTCCCTTTCTAAATGTGAAGATACTTGGCCTGCTTCAGTCTTGTATCTTCTGACTTGCCTCTCCCTCTCTTTCCCACAGTGTATACTATTACTTTGTGACAAAACTGGAGTTGTTCCCCATAAGCTGTCTGATAAATGCTTTCCTGGTGATTCTGCAGCTGTTGCATATTTTCTGGTCCTATCTGATCATCCAGATGGTCTTCAGTGTCATCCTCCGTGGTCCGGTATGAAAAGTCTTTCTCTCCTTTGTGCCATCACCACTTATGAGAGACCACAAGGTCCAGTGGGAGAAATGGGACTGTCCAACAAACAGCCCAAGAGCTTCTGAAGGTGTGTGTTGGGAGTTGTGTTGATACCTCAGCTCACGGAGATCAGAGCAGGTGCTCACTTCTAGTTTGCAGCTGTGTCCTCGTGACATGGGAGCCATCCACAGCCCTTCCTCCTCTCTGCCCAAAAGCTTCTCAGTATGTGGTTTGGGAGAACAGGAATCTGTTGGTATTTCCAAAGTGGAATAAGGAAGAAGCAAACAGGTAAGCCTGGTAGATAGCACACTGAGTATTTGCATCTCTGAATTTTGGGCGCCTTTCACAGGCTCTCAGTGCATGCCAGAGCTTGTATAGGGATCACTGTGAGAAATGTTGTCATCAGAAAGGGCAGTTCCCTGGCCTGCCTTGCTGATGTAATCAGATGGCATTGTGGGAGCATCTGAGGAGATTTGTGAAAGTTTTGGTGTTTTGTGGCCAGAAAAAAACCCTCCACAGTGTTGGTGTTACACCTTCAGCTTACCCTTGAACTACTCCTTCATCAAAGCTAAATTAGAAGAAAAAGCAATTTTTCTGAGGAAATGATGCTCATTGAGGTTGTAGAGGATTCCAAAATGAGGAGCCCAATCCACATGCTCACTGGACAAATATGTGTTGACTTTCACAGCTTCAACAGTAATAAATTGCACAGGAAAATAGGCTATATGTAGAAGAAATACTTATTTCCAGAAGGTCACATTATGAGAACATTATTAGGGTGACAAAAAAAACAACATTCAAAAGTTAGGTGAAACCAAAACAAAGTCAACCTCTGGCAGCTTGAGTCAATCCCCCAGTGCAGCACTGGCTTTAGGGACATGATCACACCTGTTATTTTTATTTTAGCTGTCAGGTTAACCCCCCAGGGCTGTGAACAAAAACAGAACTAGCCATGTCTAACATATACTATGATGTAGATTTTGCAACTCATTTAAACTGATTTTCTGTTCTTCAGAAAAGACAAGATGCCAGGAGTGACACTGAAGAGAGTGATGGGAGTGAAGCAGAGGATCTGGCAAAGAACAAAGAATAACACAGGGCTTGCAGCAAAACACCAGGAGCCAAGCAGATTCTGGAATGAGGGAAGGCTGAACAGGAGCCGGGGGAGAAGCCAGAGAAGCTCACAAAGGCTTCACCACAGTCTGCCTGAGGCAGCATCCAATGTCCAGGTGGAGGTGAATTTCTTCATCACGTTTATAGACAATTAAGCCGCTTCATGAGATGTTTTCTACAATTCTCCTATTAGGACCTTCTTTTACTACTACTCTATGATCCTTCATGATGGAAAAAAAGGGTCTATCAGTCAGTCTCACTGTATAAGGAGAAGCAGGTTTGATGAACAAGATGCTGAAGTTGTCATCTGTCTGTGATTATCTGAAAGCCTTCCCAAAGGATTCATGAGATAATAAATTAAAACAGTGGAATCACAGAATTAACTAGGTTGGAAAAGACCTTTGAGATCATCAAGTCCAACCTATGACCTAACATCACCTCATCACATCAACTATACTATGGCACTAAGAGCCACATCCAGTCTTTTTATAAACACTTCCAGGGATGGTGACTTCACCACTTCCCTGGGCAGCCCATTCCAGTGTTCAATCTTTCTGTGAAGAATTTTTTCATAACATCCAGCCTAAACTTCCCCTGGTGCAGCTTGAGTCTGTGTCCTCTCATTCTGTCACTTGTTGCCTGAGAGAAGAGACCAACATACACCTTGCTACAACCTACCTTCAGGGAGTTGCAGAGAGTGACAAGGTCTCTCCTGAGCCTCCTCTTCTACAGGCTAAACAACCCCAGGTCCCTCAGCTGCTCTTCATAAGGCTTATGCTCTAGACTCCCTCACCATCCTCATTGCCCTTCTCCAGCACCTCAACATCCTTCCTAAATTGAAATGCCCAGAACTGGACACAGCACTCGAGGTGTGGCCTCACCAGTGCTGAGTACAGGGGAAGAATCACTTCCCTGCCCCTGCTGGCCACACTGTTCCTGATCCAGGCCAGGAGGCCATCGGCCTTCTTGCCCACCTGGGCACACTCTGGCTCATGTTCATCCTGCTGTCACTCAGCACCCCCAGGGCCCTTTCTCCAGCCACTCTGTCCCCAGCCTGTGGTGCTGTTGTGGCCAAAGTGCAGGACCCAGCACCTGGACTCGTTAAATCTCATATTATTGGATTCAGCCCCTCTCTCCAGCCTGTCCAGGTCTCTCTGCAGAGTCCTCCTGCCCTGTGACAGATCGACACTTGCTCCCAACTTGGTGTCTTATGCAAACTTGCTAACAAATCATCAGTAAAGATATTAAACGGGACTGGGCCCAACACTGATCCCAAGGGGCACCACTGGCCCCAGCTGGGTGCAGCACCATTCCCCACCACCCTCCCGGCCCAGCCATCAGTCAGTTCTAACCCAGCCCAGAGTGCCCCTGTCCAAGCCATGGGCTGCAGCTTTTCCAGGAGTTTGCTATGTGGGACAGCGTAAAAGGCTTTGCTGAAATCCAGGTAAACACATCCACAGCCTTCCACTCATCCACCAGGTGAGTTACTTGGTCACAAAACGTGGTTGGTCAGGCAGGACCTGCTGGTTGGGTCTGATCACACATCCATCCTGTAAGTGCCATGGGATCACACTCAGGATGATTTGTTGCATAACTTAGCTGGGCACTGAGATCAGGCTGACAGGTCTGTAATTTCCCAGATCCTCCTTCTGGCCCTTCTTGTGGATGGGCGTCATGTTCTCCAACTTCCAGTTATCAGGGACCTCCCCAGTGAGCCAGGACTGGTGATAAATGATGAAGAGTGGCTTTGCAAGCCCATCTGCCTACTCTCTCATTACCCCAGGATGGATCCCATCTGGTCCCATAGACTTGTGAGAATCCAAGTGGCTCAGCAGGTGTCTAACTACCTCCTTGCTCTCTGACACCATCTAGCAGCTCAGGAGGCCAGTTATCCTGAGGACAACCTGTCTTACTGCTGAAAATTGAGGCAAAGAAGGTGTTAAGTACCTCTGCCTTTTCCTCATCTTTAATTACTATATTCCCCTCTGCATCCAATAAAGAGTGATGGTTGTCCTTGCCTCTCCTTTTGAGGTTAATGTATTTATAAAAATATTTTTTATTGTTCTTCACAGAAGTGGTCAGTTTATGTTCTAAGTGGCCTTTTGCCTTTCTGATTTTTTTCCTACATGACCTAGCAACATCCTTAAACATTTCCTGACTTACCTCCCGCTCTTTCCGAAGGGGACACACCCTCTTTTTTTCCCTTATTTCCTTCAAAATTTCCTTGCCCACCCAGGCCAGTCATCTTCCCAGTCAGCTCATCTTCTGGCACATTGGGACAGCCTACTCCTGCATTTCTTCCTTGAAGTATATCCATCCTTCCTGACCCTCTTTTTCTTTTAAGGGCTGTTTCCAAGATACTCTCCAAATTAGTCCCTTGAATAAGCTGAAGTCCACTCTCTGGAAGTCCAGTGTGGAATTTTTGCTGATGCCCCTCCTTGTTCCACTGTCTATTGAACACTCCATTATTTCATGGTCACTGTACCCCAGCCAGCCTCTGACCACAACTCCCACCAGTCCTTCTCTGTTTGTGAAGAGCAGGTCCAGCAGATCTAAGCAATTTGCCATTCAGTTGATAGTGGCAGTTGCTCTCAGCCACCTCACGAAAGGACTTGCATGTGAAAGGCTCTGGCTTAAGTGGCAAATAGGTTTTCATTTGTGTAGTATAAAAGGATCAAGCTCTGGGATAAATAAGGCCTGGCCAACTGGTACAAGCTGTGTTTGCTGTATGAATTATGCAAAACAGGTCATGCATCTCAAAGATTTTGCTAACTGAATGTCTACTTAGAAAGAAGACTCCTGAAATTGAAAGGAACTGAAACTCTTCCATATGCACATTTTTTCACCAGAAATTATAGTCATAAATAATAGATGGAAACTTTCCACGCAGATGTATAAATTTTGTTGAGATTTTATTTTTGAAATTGGAAAGTAAGGGTGTTACAATACTAACATTTTAACACAATAGTTTAGTGGTTGGATGATGCTTCACCTTGCAATTTATTGTATCTTATCTCATTTTCAGAATTTATGGTAGAACATAAAATTTAAAGTCAATGTAAAAAATTAATTACACCTCAACCAAGAAGTTTGGTTTATGTACATTTTGTATGATGCAGGAGTTTTTTTAGAACATCAGAGCTTATGTCAGTAGGAAAATCTTTTTTGAAACTTACTGGAGGTCTGACATCGCATAGCTTGAAGGTTGAGCCAGCATTCCTGTGAAGGACTCTGGAGCTCAGATCTGCAGGCTGTAATGCTGGGAGACAGGCACTGTCTCTGTGAGACACCAGCCTTGAGGAGGATGTCACCTCACCCCCAACAGCTGCACTTTGCTGGGGGCATAAGACCCTCCATTAGGATACCTGGTGTTTGCCTAGGAATTATTTCACCCTGTCCACTGATTACAAGGCTTTCTTTTAAAGCCCCAAATGATACATGAGCATCAAAGCTTTTACAAGACTTGTACAGCCCCCAGGCCACAGCTGGTCCCTAGGCACAGACCCAGCTTTCACTGCTTAAGCCCCATCACAGGAACCCCAAGCCCTGAGGGGAAGCCAGCCTGGACCAAGAAGGTTCCACATCTGCTGGACATCCTGACACATCTCACAGTGGCAGAGATGCTTTTGACAAACTCTCCATTTTTAAGGCCTTTCCCATTCTCTGGGGTTGTTAATCATTCAGCTCAGGAACTCTCTTGAGTACATTTTCCTTGCTGTGCCACATAAAAAAAACACCTGCTCACACAGGTGATAATGGCAGTGCAGTCTCTTAGGCCAGTGCTGTTCCACTCTCCCCTTCTCTGTCAGCCAAGCAGACATGACACCATTCTCCCAGCAGCTCCACCCTCAGGAGGCCTGAGTGCTCTTGGAGATTGATCCCCTACTGCTCTAAATCCAAAGTCCTGCCCAATAAACCCTCTTCCTTATACACAGTCTTTTATGGCTACATGCTGGTCTCTGCCCCTTGCCACCCTCATTTCAGTGCTTTGGGATTTTTGTTCCTAGTCTGTGCAGCAATGAACACAAAAAGGACTAAGCAAACTGAAGGAAGTCTCTTAAGTGTCTCAGCATGCAAATGTTCATCACCACATAAATCCAGATAGCCTTCCTCCTCCTGTGGTGCTTTCCAGCCTAGAATAAAGGTAATTTTAGCCATAATTACATAACTTGTGAAAATTGTTTATTTCATGCTAAAATGGTATGAAGTATGGCTTGACTGCAGTGGTTGTTTGGGAGGTTTTTTTGCTCTGTCCTACAGCACTATGAGCTCCTAATCCTTCTGAGGATTCCATTGACACACACTCATTTTATTATTTAAATCCTTTTAGATTATCCTTATCCTGTTAGATACTTTCTAACACTGATGCAGTGACTTTTCTTTCTGTTCCAGCTGTTCAAAGGACAGAGAGCCACAGGAGGTTAAAGGTCAGAGCAGCCCTTTATTTAGCAGTGACCCTGAGGAATTTATGCACTGTAACAATGCTGATCACCATTTTCAATAAAGACTTGCAGCCTTTGTGTAGACACAAAATTTTCACTGGCTTTTGCTTCAAGTTCATTTGTCAGGTAGAAAAGATAAAGTTACAAAGCAGCTTCAAAATTAAAAAATTTCACAAGCCAAACTTGATGCAAACTAACTCCCTTCAGCTGTAAAGCACATGACTTTTTAGTTATGGTGGATCTGGCATTGCTCATGCCCACATATCAAACCTTCTCACTGAGACACAGCCATGAATAGGAAGAGGGCAAGGGAGTTTGTTATCTATGACTTGGCACACATCCATGTAGGGATCAAAGAGGACTACAGTGGGGAGGGCACTGTTCCCCTTCCTCTGTCCAAGGAGATAAATCCGTCCATTCACAGTGCTGCACCCCATGAAGAACCTCTGGGTCAAGCATTCCTCATTCACCTGGGTCCACTCATCTGTCTCCACATCAAACCGAAAAGCTCCCCCTCCTATGGTGTACAGAGCCCCATTCAGGGACGTGATGCAGAGGTCATACCTGGGAGGGAAGAAATCTTTAATGAGAATCAAGAGAAAGATCTGGCCTCTGAAATACTCAGTGTGACTTCGATCCTCAAATCGAGTCCCACTTAAACAGAGAACGACAGAAGTGTTACAGAACAGGACTTCGGGATTGCTCCAGTCCACCCTCTTCTTGAAGCAGGGCCAACACTAGAACCTTCTTCTTCTGCCAGGTTCCAGAAT
Source organism: Neodrepanis coruscans (assembly GCA_013400695.1). Taxonomy (NCBI): domain Eukaryota; kingdom Metazoa; phylum Chordata; class Aves; order Passeriformes; family Philepittidae; genus Neodrepanis; species Neodrepanis coruscans. Next base: position 7,290 of record VYZS01012938.1, on the reverse strand, counting down.
ATTATTCCTTACCTTGGAAGTGGGGAGAATGAGATGACGTCCCAGCTGTCCGTCTCTGTGTTCAGCCTTTGCACTCCATCATACACATGTCCATTCTCATCCAGGCCACAGACCACATAGATCCTGGTTCCCACACTGACTGCATCACCTCTCTCCACAGGCTGAGCCATAGGGCTCATGCTTTCCCACTCTGACTCCACCAAAGCCATGCGCTCCACTGCTGGGATTATCCCTTCATCAGTGCTCCCTCCAAGAACATACAGATAGAGCCCTACTCCTACTGCACAGTGGCTATTGCGGGACTTCTTCATGGCTGGCCCTTCCAGCCAGCTGTTGTCCAAGCAATTGTAGATAAGCACCCAATCCACACTGTACCACACAAACTCATCCCGGAAATATCCTCCTGTCACAAAAAGGAAGCTCCCTGGAAAGACAGCAGAGAAAAGTATCAGCCACCTGAAAGCTAAAAATTGCTCCTGAGAGATGGGGTTCTCATTGCTCCCTGGGCTGTACTGGTGAGGTGCAAGATGAGCAGAGAAAATCACTATTCTATCAATTAGCTTCCAGTATTTGATTCCTCATCCACACAGATACACTGGGCCTACAAGATGCAGAGTTCTTCCAAACCAACTCCCACTCTGAACATAATCAGGGAAACACTGGTTGGAAAGAATGTCCAGGGATCTCATTTCCAAACTCCACCTGAAATGAGACTATCTCCAACTAATATTGCCTTGGTATTGAGCTGCCTTGAAAGTCTCCAAGCATGACAATTTCCCAACAACCCTGAGTAAGTTTAAAGTAATGGCAACTATAAATCAGAAGCTGCCTGTCATCTGTCAAAACCACCATGAAAGAGGGGGCCAAAAAGATGTACTGCTTAAAGCCACGTCCTGAGACTCACTGCAGATAAAGCCAAAGTAAAGAGCTCAACAGACTCCATAGTTTCTGCTATATGAAAAGAAATATTCATCCTTGTCTAGCATTCTCCCAGGACTAAGGACAACAAAGCAATTCTTTGAACAAATATGAACACCAACATGAAGGAGCTGAGCATGGCAGTTCTGCAGCAGCAGCTGGACTCCCTGCAGTCAGGACCCTCAGTCTCAATTGTTTGCATTTGCTCAGTCTCCCTCCTCTGTAAGTTACCTACTGCTGCCACTGCATACTGGGTGAGGTTCCTGCGCTGCAGTGGAGAACAAGCCTGCCAGGTCTCTGTTTTAGGTTGAAAGAGAAATAATTCTTGCTGTTCCTTGTCATGTTTTCCTCCCAGGACATACAAGGTGTCATAACTCCGGCCAGCATTGGGACACAGTTTCAGATTTTGCCAGCTGGGTGGAGGACAGCTGTCTAACTTCTTTATTAGTCTGGAAAAGAGATCTGTCACTCCAGGGCACTTGCTGTGCTTCACCAAGATATCGAGGAAGGACAAACTCAGAAAAGTGACCCTGACTTCGCCCACTAAATCCAGAAATTCTTCCTCTCTTGTTGCTGGGTCCTCCATTATCCACCTCATAATACTGTCAAAAACCACATCTTCTCGTGAAACGAAGAGGTCATCGCTTTTTAGGAGCTGCATCAACATTTCTTTGGGTAGTGTCTTAAATTCTTCCTGGCACATCACATCTGCCCAGTGAGTGACAGCCACATTCATAGCAGACACATAGAGCTCTGTAAAGGCAAATTGCTGTGAGTAGGTCATCAGGCCCAGGCAGTTGGAAACATGCAGCTCTCTCTCCAGAAATTTCTCACACAACAGTTTCACCCTGTCAAACTGAAAAAAATCAGCTGTTTCCAGCAAACTGGTCACATTTTCTTGACCTATAACCACTTGGGCTGTGCGAGTAAATTCAAGTAGTGCCTGAAAAGGCACTGCATCAATCCCTTGGATCACTATATGCTGTTCAGAGCTCTCTCTTGCCCCTCCAAAAAACATGGCTTCAAAATAGCGACTGTGCACTGAAAGCGCCTTGCGGCTGACCTGAAAGAGTCTCTCTCCAACCTCAAGAATTGTGTCTGCAACCATTTCCGCCTGAGGTCCCAGCTCCTGTGGCTCCTGTGTAGGCTCCATGCTTGTGGAATGCCAGGAAGTTAAAATTAACTCAGCCCTTATTCATGTGAGGTCTCTGGAAATATTATCCCACTAGCTGGAATAAATATGAGATAAGGCAACCTTGTCCTAAAAATAAAATGTGTTTTCTACTCTCCTGCTTTGCTATTCAGTCTTTCCTGCTGCTTTCAGAACAGCAATAGCAGAACAACTGTATAACCAAAAAAATGAAGATTTGACTGGCATTACCTTCACCAGGTAAAACAACAGCAAATTAGGGGGCTGTTAGCCAAGCAAAGAGCCTGGACTAGGAGGAAAAAAATACAAGAAACTACCACAAGCTTCCTAAGCACTGATTAAGTATCAAGAAGTTGCACAGTAACACTGAACTCACTTGGAAAAAAGCAACCATTACTACATCTTTCATCAGTTCAAGTTTAATATCACATTCCACAGTGATTGCAGTTTTTACTATGTAACTAACTTTATACTTTAGCAAGAGGGGAAGGAGTGAGCCCCCATTCAAAGCCTGATGGCTTCACATGTTTAGTCACCCTCAATCTGAACACACCAAATAAACAGATGTAGGACAAGTTCACTGATGCCACGGTGAATTTTTCCAGCATCACTGGAAAAATTTGCAAAGTGACGTTGAACTAGAGCCCCTTATACCTGAAGGCACTAGCAGGACTTGGTCCCAGTTCTTAGCAGAGCTCAGCAAGCAGAAGAATACACTTCAAAAATTCATGTATAATCATAGAACTTTGCAATAGAAGGAAATTTAAAGCTCATCCAGATCCAACACCTCCGCCATGGACAGGGACATCTTCCACTAGACCAGATTGCTCAGAGCCCCACCCAACCTGGCCCTAGACACTTCCAGGGATGGGGCAGCCACAGCTTCTCTGGGCAGCCTGTGCCAGGGCCTCCCCACCCTCATTATAAAAGATTTCTTCCTTATATCTAGTTTGCACCACTCCTCTTCTAGCTTAAACCATTACCCCTTGTCCTATCACAAAATGCCTTTCTAAAACGTCTGTGCCCCCTCGTTCTCATATTCTTTTCAGGTACTTGACTCCCAAATATAACCTCAAAGTTTGCACTACAGAAAAGGAGAGTCACACAGCTTGCTATGAAGACTGAGTAATCTATCAACTGAGCAGGAAATGCTTGAAACATGCCTCTCTCTGGAGTTTACACACTTGCCCCAGAACTTCAGGCAGCTCTGTCTACACTGAGAGCCCAGAATCCATTCCAGAAAGCCTCAGCAGGTTTGTTTCTGATGCTACACTCAGAGAGTGCAGAGACAGTGCATAATGTTATTGGCCTCAACACCCACCAATCCCTCTCCCACCCAAAAGGTCAGTTGAAGACTGCTCAGCTTGATGGCAAGTAAATTCTGCTCCTAACACTCTAAGTACTCTCTTTTGAATTGTGCAATCCCATGAACAAGTTTTATAGCAGGAAGGGAATTCTGTTGTGAGGAGCACAACTCTGCAGACAGCTTTGTGAGGCAAAGGACAAGTCCACAGAGATTAAAATCCAGCAGCACTTGAGTTCACACAGGCAATGTGCCACACAAGACACCTGGTCCCCAGTTTCAGAGCCCCCAGGAAAAGCCAGATTCACTGAACTGGAATTTCCTTCAAGGTCCCATCCATTTCAGAGCTGACCCAGGAAAGGCTGGGTGAATGTGAATACAGTGCTATGGCCAAAACAACAGCCAACACAGTGTGTCCTTGACAACCTCCAAGATCAAAACTGTAGCTGCTACCAAAACAATTGACTCTGCCACAGCCTCCCTATCAAGGGTCCCCAGGAGAAGCCAATGGCAGAAGCAGGTTACACACAGCCTGCAGGCACATATCCTTGGCTGGGCAGCCTTTGAAATGCCTGACAGAGATGAATAAGTCCTCTCCAGAAAGAGTAGATGCCGTCAGGCCTTTCCCATCAATTTCCTGTCTGAGTGCAGCTCAGTGGCTCCTGCTCTGGTCCCTCCTCATTGTGATGTTTATGTGCTTCCTGAACAAATTTAATTTAGATTTATGGCTGGAGAACTGTAAAGTCAGCTGTAGTGTGCTTTTACAGACTTAAAAAAAACCTCAGACATTTAGAAACAGATTCATTTGTATTTATTCACTCAAAAGTCCTCAAATCTTTCATTTTCTGCAGTATAAAAGAAATAAAAATGTTTACTTACAAATCAAGTTATAACAAGCAGAACCACGAGTGGATAGCTACAATATAAAAATATGCAGTATTTCCAGACACTGCCTACAACTGAACAAAGATTAGGATATTAAATATTCTTCCCCTAGAATTCCAAGTATCAAATAGATACTTCCATAAGGTTCAAGTCACTCAACTAAGAATCATCTCACAGGTCCTTCTGCAGAAATACATGAGCCTGCTGATACACAGCCCACCAGACCTGGAACAAGTGCTGAAAAAGACCTTTTTGGCTACCTCCCTTATAAAGGTGATGACAAAGTACTACAGAAGGAAGATAATTTTCCTGAACAAGAGACTGAACTGAACAGCAGGAAGACTACAACACAATGCTTCCCAGCTGAGTACTGACATTTAAGAGGAAGAAAAACATGTTCATGAATTTAGGCTTTAGATTAATTTAGATTAAATACACTGTAATGTATTTTGAAGTGTAAAGAATATAATCATTTTTCTGGGCATTCCTAACTAACTTTATAGGGTGATTTCAAAACTCATAAGATCAGGAGGGTCTCAGACAATTCTTCTCTCCTGTCAGCTCTAAACAATGTAGTTACACACTTATTTGGGGCTGGGGGAGAAACCAGAACTTATTTCTTGCATGCCCCATCCTTTCATCATTTACGGAAAGCCACAAAAATAAAAGTTGACTGTGTTTTCACACTAACAAATACACATTCCAACCCCCCCCAAAACAGGAAGTCTCTCACACACTGACAGTTTTCTCCAGTGACTTGAACCCTTGAAGTCTTCAGAGACACTCCAAAGCAAGCATTAACCATCTTGCTGCTGAATGAAAGGGTTTGGAATAGCTTCCATTCCATCCTGTGGACAAATAAGAACTACAGAAGTCCCTCTGCAAACCACAAGTCCCAGCTGACGTGTGTCTTCTGTTAATTTGAATTGATCATCTGGATCTGAAAAGCAGAAATCCACAGTTACAACAGGAAATTGAAGAAACCAAATTCAATCAGCTTCAAAAGGCTCAGGCACACATGATTTTTCCAGGTGTTTCTGCACTAAACATGTGGACTATAAGGATGATGCAGCAGCAATATCTAATGGCTTCAAGACATTCCTGATTTACTAATTTTCAAAGCAGCACATGCCACAGTGAGCAATAAGGACCTTCACTTTGTATAGAACAAAAAAGCAGAACACATTTATTAAAGAATTCAAAGGCCCTTTCATTCATCCAACCAATAGTACATATATGGAAGTGATTAAAAAAATCTCTTGATCCCATTTCAAATATCATTATAGACAAACATCTGGGGATCAATGAAAAATCACAAAAAGACTGACTTCAGAATGCATAAGGACTGAGAGCACCAGTTCACTCTCAGACCAAGCCCAACAGGACAGACAAACATATATCAGCCAGTCCTACCCTCTGTGAGGTGTCCCTATATTCAATAAAAATGCATTACACATCTTTAAAACTCCCTTTTAAGAGCAAATTCAAAGCTTCAGTTGTTTCCTTATATGCAGGTAAGAGAATACTTTTCAAAAACATTCTATAAAATGATAAATTTTGTTTCAGAGACTGCTTTATTCAGGCTGTAGAGGAACAAGAGCAGCAAACGAGAGAACTATACAGGAGCTCCAGCAAGTACTACCAAGGATGTTCTGCCCCAGGAAATGTGCTTAAACTTCTGCAGCACAATCACAGAACAGCTTGCATTGGAAGGGACTTTGAAAGTTTGTCTAGTCCAACCCTGCCACAATAAGCAGGGACATCTTCAACTAGACCAGGTTGCTCAGAGTCCCACCCTTGGATGTTTCCACAGAAGAGGTACCTACCACTTCTCTGGGTAACTTAGTGTTTTTATCACTATCATTGCAAAAAATCATACTCTTCCTTCTATCTAAAGCAACCCTCCTACAGTTTAAACCCATTATCACCTGTCCTGTCACAAGACCTGCTAAAGTATTCATCCTCTATCCCCTTCCTACACATCCCTTTCAAGTACTGAAAAGCCACATTAACATCTCTCCACAGCCTTCTCTTCCCCAGGCTGAACACCCCAGCTCTCCCAGCCTGACTCCAGCCCCCAGAGCAGCTCTGTGGCCTCCTCTGGACCCACTCCAGCAGCTTCACATCCCCCCCAGAGCTGGAGGCAGCACTGCAGGTGGGGTCTCACTGAGCAAGGCAGAATTCTTTCCCCAAGGAGGAATCCCCCATCCCTGTTGGGGACACAGCTGGCATTGGGGGAGTTGGTGGGTGAGAGGCTGGACAGTATGTGCTTGCACCCCACAAGTCCTTCTTGCAGGGCTGCCTTTGATATGTTCATCCCCAGACTGGATTGATCCTGGGGCTGTCCTGACTCAGCTGCAGAACCTTGCACTTGGGTCCTGTTGAACCTCATGAGTTTCCTGTAGGCCACTTCCGGAGCTTGTCCAGGTCCCCCTGGATGGCCTTGCCCTCCAGGTGTGTCACCACACACCTCAGCAAACCTTGTGAGGGTGCACTCAAACCCACTATGCCATTGACAAGCACATTAAACAGTATGGTCCCCATACAGATCCCTGAGGGACACCCCTTGTCATTGATGTTCATAAGGACATTAAGCTGTTAACTACTACCTTTGGATGTGGCTATCCAACCAATTCCATGTTCACCAAACAGTCCACCCATTAAATCCATCTCTCTCCAATTTAGAAAGAAGGATTGTTGTGGGGTGAAAACGAAAGTGAAATAAAACGTGCCTTTTTTCCTACCATGTGGGGTCCGGCGGGCGGGGGGGGGATCCCCCCCGGCGCGGGCTGGGAGGCCTGCCTGGGGGCCGGTGGTGCAGGGCTGCGGGCAGCGCCCACACCGGTTCAGTGGTCCCTTTCCCCCGTTATGCCGCGTGGGGCGGCATGGCTGCCCTTGGGGCTCGGCACTGCCCAGCGCTGTTCGGCCCAGCGGCGCCAGCCCCGGCGACAGCCACGGCACAGCCAGCGGAGGCCCCCCTTCCCCCGACAGTGGGGGAGGGGCGCGGCAGGGGCGGTGCCGGCTCCTTGGCCGC